>QRFJ01000311.1:519764-813426 GCA_006176705.1 Cocos nucifera
GATCCAATGGCTGGCATTAAATCCGACTTGATCTGGGTTATTTTAAGGGATTTTTGAGTGATTTTTGGACCATTTGATCAACATCTGAATGGTCCAGAATTACCCAGATCCTAATTTGAGTTATTTTGGGAGTCTAAAACCTAATTTTTGATGGATTTTGGGGGAAATCAAATTCTTTATCTATAAAAACCTATGGTTGTCCGTGAAAAAAAAAAGGAATTAGAGAGAGACAAAGAGAGAGACAGGGAGAAAGAGAGAGAGAAAGAGAGAGGAGAGAGATAGAAAAAGAAAGAGTGCTTGGTGAGAAAATCAAAAGGATTTTTGATTTTTCTTCGACGAATCAGAATAGACATCAAGGAGCTCTTTCTTCATCCAAGTTCTCCACATCCAAGAGCAGTAGGACAATCAATTTCAGCAATCAAACAGTCTAATTTCTCTTATACTTTTTATTTTATTTGCTATTTTTGAACTTGTTATCATGAACTAAATTTTTTTTTACTAAGGCTAAGGTGTAGCCACTCTTTTGATGCAATATTCAGTGTGATTTATTTTTAAATTTTATTCATGAGGAGTATATAAATCTGATCTTAATGCTTTTAGATTACTGGCCATCTTCTAATTGATCTGATGAACATAGATGTTACGGATGAAGTACATCTATGTTAATGCTTCTTGATTATATACCTTGTATTATGAATCAAATTAGAATTCATATGCATGCGGAATTTTAGTGCGCTTTGGACGCAGCGTATTTTAATTAGAGGGTTTCACAAAACCTTAATGCATTAATATTTATTTAAATTACACCTGGACCAAAGGATAATTAATAAATATTAATAGTTTTGCTATGCCTGGACCAAAGGATAGTGAATAAATTAGGAGACTCCACCATCACATAAAATAAAATTAATCTAAAAACCTGAATATTGTATTGACTGAGTTGGTGAACCGATTGCCTTAGTAATCCATTGCTCTTGAATTTAAAACCCTAATAATTTACACTCTCTCTATTTAATTAAAAACTTTTAATTATTTTTTTTTTATTTTCTTTAATTTCTTATTCTCATAAATCGATCTTCTAAATAAAGCATAGGAAAGAGCTTTTCAGTACTTATTTTTCAATCCTCTAGGGACGATACTCTACTCATTCACTTTATTACTTGATCGACTGGTGCACTTGCCATAGCTATAAATTAGCATACATCACTCTAAACACTTTAGAACCTTGGCTCTGATACAGTTGAAGGAAAAATCCTGATTTTTTGGATCCAGGTTCGTTCAGATCTGATCAGATCAAGAGATATATTTCAAAAATTTTTTCTCTTTGATCCCAATCAGATCTAGGATATTTTAGATCTGATTCTTATTATTTTAATAATTAAAATAAAATTAAGATAAATTAAATCAAATTTAATTTACCTATTGATGTTGGGTAATCCTATTATCCGTTGATGATCCTGTAAGCAGCGGAAGGTTCTGGATCTAGCCACGCAAGTGCCTGGCCTCTATCGGTATCCACTCAGGCTAGGATCTAGAGATCCTCTTCTTCTCTATCACATCTCCAAAAATCAGATCTGGATCTGATCTGGAGGATCTTCAAAACTCCTTTTGAAGATCAGCAGTCGTCCTTTGCAGCAGCGCAGCCTTCTAGCTTTCTGATCGCCTTTCTCTTGATCTGGATTGCACCAACCAAGGATCCCAAAACTCCTTTGGATGTGGAGAGGAGAGGGAGAAGATGGACTTGGCATGGAGGAGGAGAGGAGAGGCAGCCTTGGGGCATGGAAATTTTTAATGCTTTTTGAGTTGGGCGCAGGGTCTTATTTATAGACTATGCGTGATCCAACTCCTCTTCTTCCCAACCAATCACAACCCTTTGTGAAATCAGATCTAAATCTGATTGGTGGAAATAGAGTCCCCTGGATTCCTCCTTAGAGGGCGCCTAAGATCAGTCAAAGTTGGTTCTTAGGAGAAGTCTAATCAGAATCCAAAAAGGAGATGGAGTCCCTGTCCAACAGGGACTCCTGGGCGCCTCCAACTTGGGCACACGCCAAGGGTGGCGTGCGCCCTCCTCCTTGCCAGGTTCTGGTAGGGGGACAAGCCCCCACCAGCTCTCCAATAGGTGCATGACACATGGACAAAAGTCAAAGTATCAATGGTCAACATTTGACCAGTCAAAGGTCAACTTTTGACCAAAGTCAAAGGAACGAAGAAATGGTAGGTGACCAAAAATGGCAGGTAATTATCTTACAAAATAAGACAACCTTTTCTGACTTGGACAACCTCCAGTCAGACCATAGTGAAGGCCTCTGATTGAGCACAAACTTCCTTTGGCTCAGTCAGGACAACTTATTTATGATAGTAAAAGAAGAACGTTAGGTTCAATCGAGTGCTAGCACGATTTTCCTTGAACCTAATTGAATCTCATTCAGATCAATTGAACTGGATCAGTTCAATTGATGATCACCAGATTCAAACCCTTATTTGTGTGACCCAGTTAGGTTCAGTTCTGTATGGTAATGGGATATGTCATGATCTCTATCATCGACATCATCGAAACTCCTTTCGATGGATCAGAACTCTTCTGATTCGAACAGCTAGAATGATCGATCATCTAAATCATTCTAATTGCTCCCAAAATCCACCAGTGACACCTAGCAGTATATGGTGGCAACCCATCAGAGCTGAATGCGAACCTCTTGGTGCAGCTACCTGTGTGATTAAGTTCTTCTATCTTGAGCCCCGATCAGATTAGGGTTTAAGGTGAACTCGTCAAACCCTAGTCTCTGTCATATGATGTAATCATTCGATTCAAGTCCGATGTGAAAATCTAAATAGAAACTCTTTCTATTATTTCACTCTGCCATGGCCATGGGCTTCTGGACTTGATTCTCATGATCATCATAGGGCTGCTCCTCTACCACCGAGGTAGATAGATTCCATCTTGATGCAATCCAGTTCCTACAATGAACATGCTATAGCCAACATACACCTCAGGGTTCCATATGGCTAGGAGATCGAGTTAATGGTGTAGTCAAACTATAACACCCTCAAGGTGAACTGTCGATGCACCTCAGGTCAAAGAACCAGACACACTACTGCAGCATCGAGTCAGTCATTGACGAGAAGGTAGACTTCCTAATGACTACTCGAGGTGGTCACGCTCAGTGCCCTCATTCTCTAACGAGTACCTATACTCTCGCTCCGGTGTCTCCACACCATAGACTCAAGACTCATCTACTAAAGAGAAGCGATTGTACACCAACCTTTTGGATCAATCACCATCCTCGTGATGATCCTATGGTCGGAAGCATTTTATGAGTTAATAATGATTATTCATGTCTTAAATTTTCAACTTTTGAAAATATGAATTATCATTATCATTAACTCAAAGGATGTATCACAGACACTAAATACACATATGTGATAGAAAATAACCCATTTTATTGATAATAGTTAAAATTATAATTTTGCCCCTAAAGTGTATTACAAGTGTCAGCCAATTCTGACTTTTAGGGCATATATATCTAACATATTAGACGTGTACATTACACTAATAGGCTATGATAAAATATAAATATCATTTCTTAATTATCCTTGCATTATTGTGACATCATTTATAATGATATTGCAATAATATCCCTTTATTGATAAACTATAACCATCTTGGACCAAAAGTCCAATGGATATTATGTTCATCATAAAAGATGGATAATAATGATAGTCACTTAAAATGATACTATTATTTTTGAAAAATAGTTCAAGAGTTTTCAATGCTAGGACTGAAACTTGACTTCCATCCCCAATATTAAAAAATCTATCATCATTCTTAAATTTTCTACCAATTTGAAGTCCATGCAATGAATTGCATATATGAATCGAACTTTCGGTATCTAATACCTAGATAGATGTATCACATATGAAAAAATTATAAGGTATTATCATATAACAGTTTTGACCAGCAACCACTTGCTGATTTCTACTATTAGTCTATTTGGATCAAGAGAACCATTCCTCTCTATTTCTGCATGATTAGGGTCAATACTAGACTCCTTGTTCTTAGGTCCTAAATACTTACCACTGTCCAACAGTGAATGAAGCAGACTAATTCTACCCATTCTAATTATCTGAAAGAAAAATATGAAATCTTATTAGTACTTGAATTAATTAATCCTAAAAATTTGGACTTTAGTCTAAAGGTTCTTCCACTATTTTTAACGAATTGATAGCCTCTACATCCAATTCAAGGAATTACACTAATTCCTTAGTGGATATTGGAATCCACATAGACTACATACGGGCCCGAGGAAAGCTCTGGCTAACCCATGTACATCTACAGGTAGGTTTACAATTAATTATTTCTCTAAATAATTTTTAGTATTTAGGTTTTACCCTAGATGCCAAATCAGTAGGCTATGGCCTTCATTGAAAAGGTCTGGTTATGTCCAACCATTAACATGATTGACTTCGGTGCATCAAATCAATAATAATTAGGCCTGAGGAAAGCTCTGACTAACTTGATCACCATTAAGAGAGTGTGACCTAATCATCATATGATGGATAGCAATTTTAATATCCAGATGAACACCAGGTGTAAGGCACCTCCAATGTCTATCTAAAAGATTGGACTCATTACTATTCACCTTAATAGGAGGCTATGACTCAGTTATCCCTATAACTTAGTAATTTTTAGAATCTAATAATTTAGAGGATTTAGGTTACATGTGATTTTAGATAGAAAGGATATGGACCAATTTTTTCTACTGACTTCACCAAGTCAAACCCTTCCACTAACTTCAACAAGTCAATAAGTCAGGGCTAGGATCAATTTAAGTCTATGGGCACCTAATTCAGTCTTACTGATTGAAATCAATCAAATTGATTTCTAGTGACATGGGTTAGTCTGAATCACCAAGTGATCTAATCAAATCCCAATTGACCATGTCGGCCAGGTAAGTGAGATCGGTGAAAGGGATATGCCATTAACTCATTAAAGATCGAATCAGTGTGAGTAGCTTTCAATTAAAAATTACTGGTCTAGACTGCCAAACTTACCTTAGATACAACCAATTAATTAGGTATAATCTGATCAACTTAGTAATTTCAGGCTTAACCGCGTAGCTATGAATCAAGTCCATCTTAGTCTAGTTAAAGAATGGACTTGTTCAACTACAACTATTGGAGTTGATTCTAGAGTATTCTTGATCTAATCTAATTCAATATTTGATTAGATTTGATCAATTACTCTAGATTAATTCATTCTTTAACTAACCTTAGGTCTAACCCAATTAATGAACCTAATTCATCTAATCCTTTAACCCACAGTCTTATGATTTTGTCTTAGAATTTTAATTCACAATTCTAGATCCTATGAATGATACTTAATTCTTTTAATTAAGTTTTTGGACTAATGGGTCAGGGTTCAGCATTTCGAAAGCAATTTTTAAATTTTGAAAGATTTTTATTTTTTATTTTTCAAATGGATCGACTTATTTCAGAAATAGATCGACTCATTTCTCAAACAGCAACCTATTGCTAGTTTTAAATAGAAAATAAAACATAAAAAAAATTAAACTATGAATCAACCTTTTAGATTTGATCTAAAACACATTCATATTTAATTTTTTAATTAAAATAATTTTAATCATTAAAATTCTTTTACTGTTCATCTTAATGAATGAGTTCACGGTGGCACCCCTACCGCCATAAGGGATCCCCACTGACTAGGAGGACATGGCCTTTAAACCATACTTATCCCTTATGATCGGATGGCTTGGTGGCTCATTCATTTTTGATTACTAAGTTATCTGCATTAAGCATATCAAATATACTAATTTTTAATTTTTAATTATATATTAGACATGTCAAGCAATCTTGTTGCTCTGATACCATTAAAGAAAATTGAGCAAGATTTTTAGTATGTATTTTTAAAATATTATTAAAAATAAAGTAGTAAAAACTAAAATTAATCAAATATTAATCTACTACATGCATTGATCTAATCAATTTAAATCCTGCTCAGGATCTAGACATGCTAATATGTAATTTAAAATTTAAATATGATCAATTAGCAAATCGAATTTATTGATCAATACGAGTTTAGAACTCGATACCTGTGCACGGATAGTTGATCACGGTAATCTAAATCCATCAGATAATACTCTGATATCGCATCATAGTTACACACATGTTCGATCTCTATGGTTGATCCACACGGAGCTCCTGATCTCGATTAGCCCCACTAGAGTGCTAGCTCCTCGTCGAAGCCTTTAATGGCTGATCGTGATTAATCCAATTGATCATCTTTTTTTTGATCTCCTAGATACTCTAAAAAATCAAAACATTTGCTTCAAAGGTTGATGAAGTGGTCTTTCAAATTTGGTGGCGATCCGATGCTCACAACACTCGATCTCTCCATCCGAACCTAGATTCCCAAGTCTTGGGTTTCACTCGACCCAAAAATCCTGATGCACTGAAAATCCTCTCACACCCTTTGTGTGTGGAGTTTTTCCATGAAACAAGTTTTCATAAAAAGATATAAACCCTATTTAGATCATATCTAAAAATTGGATGTCCTTAGATATGAAAATCAAAAGAGAATAGAGGCATGAAGAAAAAATAAAGTGCTATAGGATTCTCCTCACCTTCACTCCAGAATTTTTTTTCGTTGAAAACCAATGCCCAATCACTTTCAAATTTTTAACATGGAAAGGTAACCCCTAAGATTTCATGCAAAAAAATTCTCATAATTTATTGCATGAAAAATAAGTGAAAATTATGTGTGGAGTGGATAAGTTAAGATTGGTTGAATTAGTTTCAACCAACTTCTAGTATTTGAATTCAAAAGGGGTCTTATCCTTTTTCAACGCCTCATCCAAGAGGGTGACAAGTAAAAGGACTCTCTTTCTGCTCGCCCTCTATTAGAAATCGGCAAAAAAATGTGCAACAAAAAGTTTAGGTAGGTGTAGATAATAGATAAGGAAGAGATTAGGTTTTTTAAATTTCAAACCAACCAAATTGAATTCAAAATTCAACTTAGTTTGAACTATTCCAACCCTTAGACCAGGTCAAAGGTAGAAAACAGGAAGGGTGCACATTCATTTCTGCATCAGAAATCTCATGCAAAAATTAGAGGAGGGTGTGGGTCAAGGTGGAAAAGTCAAACATGGTGGATGCTAGGGAGAATTTAAATTCAAATCTCATTTAACTTGGTTCTAATTGATTTCAACTAAATAAATTAATTTAAATAAATTAGATCAAGTTTAATCCAACTAAATTAGGTTTAATTTAAATCAATAAAATTTTAATTAAATTAAAAATTAATTAGGTCCAGGTCTTGATCAAATCAGGATCGAATCTCTCTTAGCAATTAGGTCATCTCATGACCTGATTGGGTCAAACCCAATCGAATCAAATTCAATTAGACTTGATCAAATTCTCATTGCTCAATCAAATTGAGCTAATCAGCAATCGAATTGCTAATTAATCCTTCAAAAATATTAGAGTCCCAATCGGATGGGTTATCGGGTATTAGAGTCCCATCAACTTGAAACTTCTGAAGAGTCCCAATCTAGTGGGACTCTTAAACCTAGTATCTTAAACGAATGGATCTCAAGACCATAGAGTCCCATACTAGTGGAACTCTTGATCAAAGAATCTCAGATAAGTAGGACTCAGAGTCTCAGTCCACTAGGACTCTTGGTCAGAGAGTCTTAGTCCAATGAGACTCTTGACCACAGAGTCCCGGGTCATCAAGACTCTCGTTCAGAGAGTCCTAAACATGAAGGACTCAAAGTCCCATTCAGAGAGTTTTGAACATGAAGGACTCATAGTTTCAGTTGAGTGAGACTCTCAGTCATAGAGTTTCAATCTAGTAGGACTCTTGATCATAGAGTTCTAGGTCATCGAGACTCAATATCAACCATTAGATCAGGTAAAAACTCCTATTGTGTATGATCTCATAGGTTCGAATCCTTAGCTGGTAGCATAGGAATCAATTTTTTGTACCAATCAATGTGACCATCTAGCAATGGTACCCAACGTCTGGTAGATCAAAAAGTCATAATGCAACAATGATAAACCTATGGCATATGGTTACCGTATAACTCATCTCCTTGACCTCGATGTTCAAAGGATAATCTAGGGTTTACTATCAACTCTAAAATTCATCCATAGTGTATTTCAAAACTCAATTTTCATCACATGGACCAGCTCAACCGAGGGTTTGCTAAATTGAAATACAGTGATGCACTTGCTCTAATACTTGGAGGGGTCAATCCCATTTTGACTCACACATCGACATGCCAAGTACTTGACTGCACCCAGTAACCTTTAATCATTGAATTAAAAATTTAGGTAGTTCGATACCTAAGTATAGTGAGTTGCTTACAGGTCACCATGGTGATCTCAGATCTAAGAAACACTTATACCCATATCCTTTGCGAGCAACTCTTGATAGTAGAGAGCTCCGCAATTGGATCACGTTCAGTGAAATGTATCCCTACACTTCACCTGCATGCCATAACAGTATCTCCATACTTCTTGGTTAAGAGGATAACCAATACTTGTAGCACACAATGACCTATACTCGATATGTTATCATCTTGGATAACAACGAATCATTTGATCGCGAACACGTTTGAGGACTAAATGATAAATTCTTCTTTATCAAGTCTGAATAGTCCTAAGAACTTCATCACAAAAGAGTTTATTACAGAAAAATATACAAAATAATGAAAAGATCAAAATAATAATTTTATTTATTAATAATTTAAGTATAATTATATTTAGCTCAATCATTTACAATCTAGATGATTGACTTTAGGATACAATTTTCAACAACTTCATGATCGAGATGGCCATATCTTTATTGAGCTCCTGGACCTTAAGTGTGGCAGCATTAAAATACACCATAAAATTTCTTAATATCTCTCCTTCATTCTACTTGATGGAGAAAAGACTGTCGAATATTTGTGGCATCCTTTGGCTAGTATTGGAATGAGCTACAAACGAGTCTTCTAGCTACTCGAAGGAGTGTATGTTCTCCGGCTAAAGTTCAGAATATCAAGCTCGAGCAGCCTTCCGAATGGTTGCCAAAAAGCCTTTATATAAGAGGACGTCAGTTACCTCCTAGATCATCATAAGTCCTATAACTCTTAAGATGATTGACTGGATCGATTAAGCCATCATATGATTCTATCTATGGCATCTTGAATCGAGATGGAATCGACTCATCTAAGATACATTGAGAAAATGGAGGGACAATGTGGATGCCAAGATTACTAGAAGCCCCTCGATTATTCATTCGTAGTCGAGTGAGTTGACAGTCGATCTCTTTGAACTTTCGTTCGTAGTCATCAAGTCACCATTACTGTGAGAATTCAGGGGTTGAACCCCCTAAAGAGCTCAAAGACTGAGAAGTCGATGATACACATGGCCTCTTTCCCTTCTTAATGCTATGACGATGAGAAGGAGAAGCAAACCACCGTGAATAGTGGGTGGCATGATGAGAGCACTAGAAAGATAATGATTTGACATGATCAAAATATCATGCCTATTAGTGCAGAATTTGATTGACGTCGGATTGAGCTGAAGCTGAGAAAGAAGAGATCGTCATCGGTGATCTACAAAATAAAGTTTCATCCAAAATTGATGGTGGTGGCTTCGGTAGGATCCTCCGACGATCAAGTCAGCTCTTCTGGCTAATAGAAATGGAGTGCTCAGGAAAGGATTCAACAGAGTTTTAAAAAGGAGAAGAGAGCTTAGAGAAAATATATCTAGAGGGTCTCTTTTATAGATGGAGACTATAGCAGACTGATAGTGATAGCCATCATCATCCGATAGCAGGCCGCTCGAAGCTGCCATCGCCTATAGCAGACTGATAGTGACAGCCATCGCCATCCGATAGCGGGCTGCTCGGAGCCACTGTCGTCTGTAGTAGACTGATAGTGACAAACATCATCATCCAATAGTGGGATGCTCGGGACTGTTGTCGCATGCAATAGAATGATAGTGATAGCCATAACCGTCCGTCCGATAGCGGGCCGCTCGGGGTAGCATGGAGTTTGTTATGGAGAGAGGTATCCATTGTTGTGATGTGCCCATTTATTGAGATTTAATAGTCAAAGTTTGGAGAAAGCTGACGTTGGTTGGTGAAGAGCTTTGACATATATCAATTCTAGAGGAGTTTGGACTCCTAAAGAAAATATGGTTAGAGAAGATTATCCAAAAGAAATGCTAATTGAAATCTGAAAGTAATCTGTTGGAGAAATTCGGATGGAGTTTGACTGATGGAGAACTCCAGAAGAAGTTTGATTGATGGAGAAGTCCGATCGAAGAAGAAATCTAGAAGAAGTTCAGTAGAAGAAGTCTGGATGGAGCTCGACTGTTGGAGGAGCTCGATTGAAGGAGAAGGCCGAAAGGAGTTTGGCTACTGAAGGAGTTCGGGAGGGGTTCGACTGCTGAAAAAATCCAACTGAAGGAGAAGGTCAGAAGGAGTTCGGCTACTGGAGGAGTCTAACTAAAGGAGAAGGTTGAAAGGGATTTGGTTGCTGGAGGAGTCCGAGAGAGGTTTGGCTGCTGGAGGAATCCGACTGAAGGAGAAAGTCAGAAGGAGTTTGGCTACTGGAGGGGTTCGACTGAAGGAGGGATTCGACTGTTGGAGGAATCCGACTGAAGGCAAAGGTCGGAAGGAGTTCGACTACTGGAGAAGTTCGATCGAAGGAGAAGTCTGGGAGGAGTTCGACTGAAGGAGAAGTCTGGCTGAAGGAGAAGTCCGATCGAAGGAGAAGTCTGGGAGGGGTTCGGCTACTGGAGGTACTCAACTAAAGGTGAAGGTCGGAAGGAGTTCGGCTGTTGGAGGAGTCCGCCTGAAAGAGAAGGTTGAAAGGAGTTCGACTGCTAGAGAAGTCCGAAAGAAGTTCGGCTGCTTGAGGGGTTCGACTGATGGAGAAGTTCGGATGGAGTCTGACTGATGGAGAAGTTCGATCGAAGGAGTCTAGAAGGGTTTCGACTGCTAAAGGAATCCGACTAAAGGTAAAGGTCGAAAGGAGTTTGGTTGCTGGAGAGGTCTGGAAGGAGTTCGACTGATGGAGAAATCCAGTCGAAGGAGAAGTCCAAAAGGAGTTCAACTCCTAGAGGAACCCAACTGAAGGTGAAGGTCGAAAGGAGTTTGGCTGCTGGAGAAGTCTAGTCAAAGGAGAGATCTGAGAGGAGTTTGGCTGAAGAAGAATTTCGATCGAAGGAGAAGTATGGGAGGAATTCGATCGCTGAAGAAAGAATTTTTGATCGAAGCTCTCTCATGATTACCAGTTACATTAGGCTAAGCATCAGACTGAACTTCGATGGGAGCAAAATTTATCCCCAACAATAGTCCCCCCACTCCTGAGTTCAAAATTCGAAGGAATGAAGTATAAAAAAAAAGATGACTACCAAAATTCTTTTTCGGGCTCTGCACCCATTAAGGTTGAAGCTCGAGGGAGATCTTTTCTTCTATTGAGATTGAAACTTGGAAAAGATCTTATCTCCTATTGAGGTTGAAGCTCGGAGGAGATCTTATCTCCAACCGAGGTTGAAGGAGATCTTATCTCCTGTCGAGATTGAAGGAGATCTTATCTTCTATTGAAGTTGAAGATTGGGAGAGATCTTATCTCCAGCCAAGGTTGAAGCTCGAGGAAGATCTTATCTACAGCTGAGGTTGAAGTAGATACTATCTTCTGTTGAAGTTGAAGCTCGGGGGAGATCTTATCTCTAGCCGAGGTTGAAGCTCAAGAAAGATCTTATCTCCAATTGAGGTTGAAGTAGATACTATCTTCTGTTGAAGTTGAAGCTCGGAGGAGATCTTATCTCCAATCGAGGTTGACGGAGATCTTATCTTCTATTGAGATTGAAGCTCGGAGAAGATCTTATCTCCAATCGAGATTGAAGGAGATCTTATCTTCTGTTAAAGTTGAAGCTCGAAGGAGATCTTATCTCCAGCCGAGATTGAAGCTCAAAGAGAGATCTTATCTCCAGTCGAGGTTGAAGTAGATACTATCTTCTGTTGAAGTTGAAGCTCGGAGGAGATCTTATCTCCAATTGAGGTCGAAGCTCGAGAAAAAATTTTATTTCCAGTTGAGGTTGAAGTAGATACTATTTTTTTTTGAAATTGAAGTTCAGGAGAGATCTTATCTCCAGCCGAGGTTGAAGGAGATCTTATCTCCTATTGAGGTTGAAGCTCGGAAGAGATCTATCTCCTATTGAGGTTGAAGGAGATCTTATCTTCTATTGAAGTTGAAGCTTGGGGGAGATCTTATCTCTAGCCAGGGTTGAAGCTCGAGGAAGATCTTATCTTCAGTCGAGGTTGAAGTAGATACTATCTTCTGTTGAAGTTGAAGCTCGGAGGAGATCTTATCTCTAGCTGAGTTCGAAGCTTGAGGAAGATCTTATCTCCAACCGAGGTTGAAGTAGATACTATCTTCTATTGAAGTTGAAGCTCGAGAGAGATCTTATCTCCAGTCGAGGTTGAAGAAGATCTTATCTCCTATTGAGGTTGAAGCTCGAGGGAGATCTCCGATCCTGAGTTTCCGTGCTTATTGCTTATTGCGGATGTCGAGCTCGTTGTGGACATCAGGCTTATTATGGACATTGAACTAGGACCTCTCTTGCAAACTAGGATAAGGTTCTGCCTTTTGCATTTGACGTAGTCAGGTTATCGTGGGAAAATACGTATAAGGATTCTCCACTGAGCTTCTCCCTTCTCCACGTCTCTGATCTACGAGGTTCCGACTTTTGCTCATGTTAGGATGAGGTTCTCCTCCTGTTCCTAATAGGCTATAGGGGCACATTAGGATCATTGTCGGGGCCTCTCCTCTTATCTCATCTAAAATGAACGAGGCCTTCGACTTTGCTTACGTTAGGATAAGGTTCTTCTCATGTTCCTAAATGGGCTGTAGGGGCACATTAGGATTGTTGTCGGGGCCTCTTCCCTCATCTCATCTAAAATAAATGAGGCATTTGACTTTGCTCATGTTAGGATGAGATTTCATTCTTGTTCCTAACGGACTATAGGGGCACATTAGGACCATTGTTGGAGCCTCTCCCTCATTTCATCTAAAATGAACGAGATCTTTGACTTTGCTCACATTAGGATGAGGTTCTTCTTCTATTTCTAATGGACTATAGGATGACATTAGGGCCATTGTCGGGCCTCTCTTCTCATCTCGTCTAAAATGAACGAGACCTTCAACTTTACTCATATTAGGATGAGGTTCTCCTCCTGTTTCTAATGGACTGTAGGGGCATATAAGGACCGTTGTCAAAGCCTCTCCTCTCATCTCGTCTAAAATGAACGAGATCTTCGACTTTGCACATGTTAGGACGAGATTCTTCTCCTATTTCTAACGAATTATAGGGGCACATAAGGGCCATTGTCAGGGCCTCTCTCCACATCTCATCTAAAATGAATGAGGTCTTTGACTTTGCTCACGTTAGGATGAGGTTCTCCTTCTGTTCCTAATGGGCTATAAGGGCACATAAGGATCATTGTCAGAACCTCTTTCCTCATCTTATCTAAACTGAATGAGGCCTTCGACTTTGCTCACGTTAGGACGAGGTTCTTCTCCTATTTCTAACGGACTGTAGGGGCACATAAGGGCCGTTGTTAGGGCCTCTCCCCTCATCTCATCTAAAATGAACGAAGCTTCGACTTGCTCATGTTAGGATGGTGTTCTCCTCCTGTTCTTAACATGACTATTTTTGATTGCTTCTTCTCTATCATCACATAGTTTTTGCATCAAGAAATAATAATATTAAAATGAAAGAGTTTTATTGAAGAAAAATTATTGATAGTACATCCTCAAATTTTCTGAATTTCAAGGTCATGGGAGCATTGTTCCTTCGAGCTTCTTTAGATAATAAGTTTCGGGCCAGACGACCTACTCTATTTTATATGGGCCTTTCCAATTCGGGACAAGCTTCTTCTAGCTTTGAGGTTGAAAGATGATGGCTCGCCAAAGCACTAAGTCCCCCACTCTGAACATTTTATCTCTAATTCTGAAGTTATAGTATCGGGCCACCCTTCGTCTGTAGGCCGCCATCCGAACCTGGGCTTTCTTTCTTTTTTCTTTCAGTAGATCGAGGTTGACTCTGAGATCCTATGAGTTACGTTGCTTATTGAAGGCCACGATCCATGCTGATGGAAGCTTAAGCTCAATTAGGATGACTACCTCCATTTTAAAAGTCAAGACGAATGGTGCTTTCCCAATCGCTAGCCTTTGAGTAGTTTGATACGTCTAGAGGATGTGATAGAGTTCGTTCACCCAAGCCCCCTTGCTCTATCGAGTCTTGTCTTGATGCCTTGCAGCAAGATTCGGTTGGTCACTTTAGCTTCTCCATTTGCCTGTGGGTGAGCTACCGACGTGAAGTGATGGAAGATATTTAGATCTTCGTAGAACTCAGCGAACCTCGATCTAGTGAATTATCGTCCATTATTTATTATGAGAGTGTGGGACAGGCCAAATCGGCAAATGATTGACTTTCAGACGAAGTTCTATACCTTGATCTCAGTAATCTTTGCTAGTGGTTTGACTTCGATCCATTTAGTGAAGTAGTCGATCACAATCAGGAGGAACTTTCGTTGTCCAAATGTCATTGGAAAAGGCCCAAGTATATCCATTTTCCACTACGCAAATGGCCAAGGTGCGCTTAGTGGAGTAAGCTCGAAGGTCGACTATCTTTGTATGTTTACATTTTTCTGACAGCGGTCATATTTCTTGACATACTTCATAGAATCGTGGTACAAGATTGGTCAATAGTATCCTTGCCAAAATAGTTTTTGTGATAGGGATCTGGCTCCTACATGACTTTCATAAATTTTCTTATGCACTTTTCATAATACGAAGTCGACCTCTGAAGGTCCAAGACATCTCAACAGCAGTAGCGAATACAATTTTTTATACAACTTGCCCTCATACAAAACGTACTGAAAGCCTTGATTCTTGAGTTTTCGAGCTTCTTTCGAATCACGAAAAAGAACTCCCTCTTTGAGATAGGCAACTAATGGGTCAATCCAGCTTGGCTCGAGCTTCGTCTGCATAACGAGCCATGATTCCTCTGAGTTTGGAAATTTTAGAGTTTCAAAAAATACTTCTTTGGACAGTTCGACTGGAACTGAAGTGGTCAATTTAGAGAGGAGATCGACTCTTATATTTTCTATCCTCGAAATCTATCGAATGCCAAAACTATTGAAGGCTGGAGTTAAATCCTTTACTTTCTCAAGGTATTTCATCATACTTTTCTTTCGTGCCTCATAGTTGCCACTAACTTGACCGACCATCAATTGAAAATCACTGTAGATTTGAAGCCGATATACTTTTAACACTCTTGCTATTTTTAACCTGACGATCAGTGCTTCATATTTGGCCCCATTATTAGTTATAGAAAATTTGAAGCATAGTGTGTACTCGATGATGACTCCCTCGGGGTTGACTAAGACCAACCCCGCACCTGCTCCAGTGGAGTTGGACGAACTATCCACGTACAGATCTCAAAAACCTTTGAGAAGGTCGGCACTTTCTTTAAGGAGGCTCGGTTGCAACCATGGGATGTCGGTCTCATTCTATTCAAGCTTGACTTCATCTGGAATGGTACATTCAACTATGAAGTCAATCAATGTCTGAGCCTTGATTGCTGATCGAGGTCGGTAGTTGATGTCGAACTCTATTAATTCAATGGCCTATTTTACAATTCTTCAGGAAGCATCCATTTGATGTAGGATTACTATGATCAATTGGTCAGTGAGGAGCGTTATAGCATGTCCCTGGATGTAAGGTCGAAGTCTTCTTACTGCAATCAGAAGAGTATAAGTTAATTTTTTCAACTTTGTATATCTGATCTTGGCATCCCTTAGGATCCGACTTATGTAATAGATTGGTCACTGCACTTTCACCTCTTCTTTGATCAGGACTGTCACTAGCACCGTAGGGGAGACCACGAGGTAGAGAAACAGCTCCTCTCTGAATTTGGATTTGGCTAGTAGGGGGCGAGCTGAGGTAGTTCTTGAGCTCGTCGAACGTCTTTTGGTATTTCTAAGTCCAGTGAAAATCTTTCAAATTTTTGAGGATTTGAAAGAAGGGCGTGCAGCATTTGGCCGACCTCGAGACAAAAGAATTCAAAGATGCCATCTTTCCGATCAGGTGCTGAACTTTCTTGATGGACTTCGGAGCGGTCATCTTCTGGATAGCTCGAATTTTTTCTGGATTGGCCTCGATCCCTTGTCTCGAGATCATGAATCCTAAAAATTTTTTTGAGGCTACCCTAAAGGCACACTTGGTTAGGTTCAACTTCATCTTGTATTTCTTGAGCGCATCGAAAGCCTCTTCAAGGTTGGCGACATGATTGACAGTCTTTCGACTTTTGACCAGCATGTCGTCGACGTAAATCTGCATATTGCGGTCAATCTGCTTCTTGAAGATTTTATTGACCAAGTGCTGATAAGTCATGCCTGTATTTTTAAGCCCGAAGGGCATGACCCTGTAACAGTAAAGACCACGATTAGTAATAAAAGCAGTCTTCTCCTCATCCTCCGGTGCCATCCGAATTTGGTTGTAGTCAGAGAAGGCATCCATGAAGGTGAGGAGCTCATAGCCTGAAGTCGCATCCATCAGTTGGTCGATTCTGGATAAAGGATAGCTGTCTTTTGGGCAGGCCTTGTTCAGCTTCTTAAAGTCGATGCACATCCTCTACCTGTCATTGGCCTTCTTGATCAGGATCACGTTAGAGACCCAAGTCGGATAGCCAACTTCTCAGATAAATTCAACATTGAGAAACTTATCAATTTCTTTTGCTATTGCCTTATGCCTTTTTGGTGCGTGGCTCCAAACTTTCTCTTTCATTGGTCGATGCTTGGGGTCAATGGCCAACCGATGTTCCATAACCTCAGCATCAATGCCAAGCATGTCCGTCGGAACCTAGGTGAAGATGTCGGCATTCCTCCATAAAAAGGCGATGAGTTGCTCCCAAACTTCATCTTCTAGATTGGAGCCAATTTGCACCATATGCTCCATATTTTCATCATTCAGGGGGATGATCATAAGATTTTCTATGGGCTTGCCCCATTCTTCGGTAAGGTCATCGTGGACATCTAGCCCATCAATAGGATAAGGGTCGAACTGTTCTTCCTTTTGTAGGACAATTGAGTAGCAGTGCCTTGCCAGAGCTTGATTTCTCCTGACCTCTCCGATCCCGTAACTTATCGAAAATTTCATCTTCAAATAATAAGTTGACACCACCATCCAAAGTGTATTTAGACCAGATCGATCGAGAATTGCATTGTAAGCAAATGAAGCCTTTACTACCAGAAAATCCACATGCACTCTGGATTATTTTGGATATTGTCCTGTAGCCACAGCTAGAGTCATTACATCTTCAATTGGTACTGCAGCACCGGCGAAGTCTACTAGTGGAAAGTTTATTGGTCCTAGCTGACTATTGGATTTCAACATTTTGGAGAAAGCATCATAAAATAAGACGTCAGTCAATCTTTCATTATCAACTAAGATGCGACGTACATCATAGTCTACTATATTTAAAGAGATTACAACCACGTCATTGTGCGGGAACTGTACCCCCCGTGCATCTACCTCAGTGAAGGTTGTGGATTCTTCAGTCCTCCGTCTTTTCACTGAAACCTCATATCCGCTAGCCTCTTCTCGCTGAAGTCCTCCAGAGATAGTGTTGATGATGCCAAGAGGTGATCGATCTCTTTGTTGTTCCTCCTTCCTTGGTGGTTTTAGCTGCGGTAGTGCTCTCGGCCGATCTTCTCTTACATCAGTCCGACGTCTGAGGAATCGACCTAGCCAGCCTCTCCTGATGAGCTTCTTGATCTCGTCTTGGAGCTGAATGCATTCTTCAGTATCGTGGTCGTGGTCATGATGTTAGAGGTAATATTTACTGGGATTGCACTTGCCAGGATGAGTGTGCATCCTTTCAGGCTTCGATAGTTGCTCCTTGATCTTCATCAATACTTACATTTTTGGAGCATTGAGGGGGGCATAGTTATGAAATCTTTTAGAAAAAGAACTTCTTCGTGCCCTTCTGTCGGAGCTCCTTTGACGACGAGCTCGAGGAGTTCGGGCTCGCTTGCGCTCCAAGGGAGTCCGTAAGCACAGCCGAGCTTCATTCGGTCCTTCATTAGTTATGGGTTTATTAGACTCGCCCGCCTGCCACTTTCCTGTGGCTTTCTCATTCTTCAACTTGAAGGCTTCTTCCGCTTGGGCATATCCTTCAGCTTGAGCTAGCAGATCAGCAAAGTTCCTGGGATAATTCTTCTTTAGGAAGAACAATAAATTATTCTTCTGAAGGCTACCTTTGAATGCGGCCATTACAATAGACTGGTCTAAGTTTCGAATCTCTAATGCAGCAGTATTAAACCAGATGACATAGGCTTGGATAGATTCTTCCTTATTCTGCTTGATATTCATCAAAAAATCCAAACCTCGGTGTGGACGTCGGCTGCTGACAAAAATGAGCCGTAAACTGATAGCTCATTTGATCGAAGAAAAAGATGGTACCCGACTTAAGTGCTGAGTACCAATTTCTGACGACTTTCTTGAGGATAGACGGGAACGTCCGGCACAAAATGGCATCTGATGTGCCATGGAGAAGCATCATTATTCGAAAGGCCTTCAGATGGTCGATCGGATCGATGGTCCCATCATAACTCTCAAACTGTAGGAGCTTGAAGTTCGGTGGGATTAGTTCCTGCATAATTCTCTGAGAAAAAGAAGGGTCAGTATAAATATCATTACCATGTGAGGAGGGAGTACGATGAAGTTCTTCGATTTATCGATTCATTTTTAGGAGCCTATGATCCAGGAGATCTTTATGATCATTGATCTTCAGAGTTTTCTGGTGGAATGGATGCAAAGCTCTCCCTGGGTCGAGTCATGGTCCGAGCAAGGGTTCTCCACCCTCTGCTTCTCCTTTTCGAAAATCATCTACTGGCTAGCCCAAGTCAGTCATCCCCAAACCGGATCATGGGGCTCCGGAGAAGCCTGCTCCGATCAAATTAGCATCGAAGTCTGTCGATGTATGGCCTACACCACCTTCGTGAGACTGCGAACCTACTGGACCAGTAGGTTAAACTGCTCCGCATCCACTATGGTCGCAGGTGGAGCTTGAGTTGCTAGAGCTGAAGCGAGAGCGGATAGATCTAGACGAAATTTGATTACAGAGGTCGTTGATTATCGGATCGAAGCTTTTCTAAAAGATATTTTTTTTGAAAAAAAACTCTAGAGAGGAAGAAGAGAGATCGCTGCTGAGCACTTCTTTAAGAATAAGAAAACTTCAGGAACAAAGGGCCTTTCCTCTAGCGCCAATCCTATTGGTGCAAAATTTGATTGACGTCAGATCGAGCTGGAGTTGAGGAAGAAGAGGTCACCGTTGATGATCTATAAAATAAAGTTTCATCTGAAATCGATGGTGGTGACTCCAGCAGGACCCTCTGATAATCAAGTCAGCTCTTCGGACCAATAAAAATGGAGTACTTAGAAAAGGATTCAACAGAGTTTTAGAAAGAAGAAGAGAGCGTAAAGAAAATATATCTAGAGAGTTTCTTTTATAGATGGAGTCTGTAGCAGACTGATAGTGACAACTATCACCGTCCGATAGTGGACTGCTCGGGATCGCTGTCATCTATAGCAGACTGATAGTGATAGTCATCGCCATCCGGTAGCGGGCCACTCGGAATCATTATCGTCTATAGCAGACTGATAGTGACAGCCATAACCATCCGATAGTAGGCCGCTTGGAGCCGCATGGAGTTTGTTATGGAGAGAGATGTCCGTTATCATGATGTACCCATTTATTGAGATTTAATAGTCAAAGTTTGGAGGAAGCCGACGTTGGTTGATGAAGAACTTTGACATATATCAATTCTAGAGGAGTTCGGACTTCTAAAAAAAATACGGTTAGAAGGGATCATCTAAGAGGAATGCTAGTTGAAATCTGAATGTAATCCATTGGAAGAATTTGGATAGAGTTTGACTGATGGAGAAGTCCAGAAGGAGTCCGACTGATGGAGAAGTCCGATCGAAGATGGAATCTAGAAGAAGTTTAGATGGAGCCTGACTACTGGAGGAGTCTGACTAAAGGAGAAGGTCGGAAGGAGTTCGACTGCTGAAGGAGTTCGAAAGGAGTTCGACCGCTGGAGGAGTCCGAGAGGGGTTCAGTTGCTGGAGGAATCCAACTGAAGGAGAAGATCGAAATGAGTTTGGCTGCTGGAGAAGTCCGACTAAAGAAGAAGGTCGGAAGGAATTCGGTTGCTAGAGGAGTCTAGGAGGGGTTCGACTGTTGGAGGATTCTGACTGAAGAAGAAGGTCGGAAGAAGTTTAGCTGCTAGAGGAGTCGGACTGAAGGAGAAGTCTGGGAGGAGTTCGACTGCTGAAGGAATTCGACTGAAAGCGAAGGCTGAAACAAATTTGGCTGAAGAAGAAGTTTGGCTGATGGAGAAGTCCGATCGAAGGAGAAGTTCGAGAGGGATTCGACTGCTGGAGGAATTTGATTAAAGACGAAGGTCGAAAAAAGTTCGACTGCTGGAGGAGTCTGAATGAAGTTCGACTACTTGAGGGATCTGACTGATGGAGAAGTCTGAATAGAGTCCGACTGATGGAGAAATTTGATCGAAGAAGGAGTTCGGGAGGGGTTCGACTGCTGGAGGAATCCGACTGAAGGTGAAGTTCGGCTGCTGGAGAAGTCTGACCGAAGGAGAAGTCTGGGAGAAGTTCGACTGAAGAAGAAGTTCGGTTGAAGGAGAAGTCCGATCGAAGAAGAAGTTTAGGAGGAGTTCGATCGCTGGAGAAAAAATTTTCGATTGAAGCTCTCCCATAATTATCAGTTACATTAGGCTAAGCATCAGACCGAACTTCGATGGAAGCGGAGTTTATCTCCAACAATGCCGATCGTCATTCCAGTGATGGGGATAAAGATCATCGTGGAACATGGCGGCTATGCTTAGATAGCATTGTATGCACTATCAACTCCTCCACCATCGGTTGTTATTGCTATTGGAAGCTATGCACTGCCTACGTCAGTACCTTCATTTGCTATATTAATGCAACAAGTTATTGGATTTGGGCATTCGCTGTGATGGTCGGACAAGCAGAACTGGGCTCTACCATTGGAGGTGGAGGAGGGAGGCCTTCTTAATGGGAAGACTGCTTGGTAGAGTCGGAGAAATTTTGGATTTTTGTTTTAGCCATTGCGGTTCAAAATATTCTTTCGTGCCTCTCTCCTTACCTGGCATGCCAATCTGTTATGGCCAAATCTCTGATGCAGCTAGTTCCATTTGGGAGGTTGCAAAACAGTGTCCACACTGACCGAAATTATTTCTGGTGGGGATCCTTCGATGTTTAAGTTAGAAATAAAAGTTGATCGAACAAGTATGCAGAATAAAAGTATGGCAGAGTCTAGCCCAAAAGTGTTTTACCAATACTATTCATTTACTTTTTTTTTTATAGATAGATTATTGATAACCGTTTGCAATGGTTAAGCACATGGATCCCACTTGTTTCGATATTATTTTATCGTGGGGTGAGTGGTTTACACCCATTAATGGTCGTTACTCATATTCTACGCTGGCAGTTTCTAATATACCAATTATATATCGATAAGTATCATACCGATTGTATATCAGTGTTATTATTATACCAACTGACTGTCAGTCAGCGATTAGGCAGTTGCTTGAGTCATCGTGAAAATTAATTAAGAGTTATCGACTGTATATCGATTTATCAATTGATAGTGGCTATTAATTCCTATCTTCGATTCACAGTCGGAAAGACTAATTGCCAATCTAGGACTTGATTTTGTTATTGTACCATTGATAGTATTGACTATAAGTAGAAATATTAATATTAAATCAGGAAAGTAGATTCAAAATCGATTGACAGTCGACTATTAATTTCTATCTCCGATTGACGGTCAAAGAAACTAATTACCAGTCGAGAACTTGATTTTGTTGTTGTACCATTGATATTATCAGTTGGAATGTAGATATTAAGTTGGGGAAGTGAATTCAATTGTCCCAATAGGATGTAATTGGAAAAATTTAAAGTTTTAGGATATAAGTACCAATCTTGAGAAATTGAAAGGATGTTGACATAAATTTTTCAAAAAGCAACCATTTTTCAATCCAAAAGGAGGGGGTATTTATTGAATATAGTGCCGTGACAGCACGTGCTCAGGGATCCTATAAACTGATAAGATTCAAAGTAACAAAATCTTAATTTTTAAATTTAGTCAAAATAATTAAAAATTTTAGGATACAAAAATAAATTATAAAAAGTTGAAAAAGTGTCGGTATAATTTATCTTAATTTTTTTATCAAAAAAGGTGGAATTATGCAACTTGAAAAAAAAAATTCCTTCCTATCATTTCCATGTAGTTTGAGGATGTTTTGTAGTTTGTATGAAGTCCATGACTTGTCCACGGCCATTTGTTGTTTATTCCGGATCCGGCCACCCCTCTCGTCCTGCAAAAACCCTAAGCAAGGAAGGTGGATGCCTCCTAGGCTAAGATACCAAAGCAGATTTAAGTCATTGCATGTAGTGAGCGCCATCAACTTTGGACAATGATGATGGTTTGCACGCTTATGACGTGTCCTTCTGTGTATAGAACTTTGTACTCATCAGCCGATATCATATGGTTGCTGGGTCCCCAATAACTAGCGGTCGTAGTCCGATTGGATTGGATAATCATGTGGATCCAATTAAATACACGATGGATAAAAAATATATCAATTTAAATATAATATTTTTATTAAATAAATTAAAATTTTAAATTTGACTCAGATCATTTATTAAAAAGATTATCTGATTTGATCTATAATAAATTGGATCGGATTAAATGGGTAAAGCATCACAGTAGGAAAGTAATTCGAGAGGACGGCTAGCTCTCCCGGCCGTCTTCATCGGGGTTTTTTTTAATTTATTTATTATTTATTCCCAAAATTACCGTCTCCCTCAACATATTTTCAAAATTACCGTCCAAATCGCCGGTTCTTTATTTTTTTTTTTTTGGGCGAACGTTGGGGGCGGCGGAGAACCCACCACGGGGGGAAGGGGGTGGGGTTTGGGGGCCGGTGGGGGTGGCACGGAGAAGGCGCCGGAGGGGGGGGGGGCGGCATGGGGTGAGGCGCGGAGGAGCGGTGGGCGGCGCGGGCTTGTCAGCTCCCCTTTTTTTTTTCTTTTTTTTTTCGGCGAACGGAGAGAGAGTGGCAGAGAACCCATCGCCGGGGGGGAGGGGGTGGGGTTTGGGGGCTGGCGGGAGTGGCACGGAGAAGTCGCTGGGGAGTGGGGGGCTGCGCAGGGGGGAGGCGCGGAGGAGTGGCGGGCGGACGGGTGATCGCATGAAATCGCCTCTTGGGCCGGCGCTTTCATGAAATCGCCACTTCCACCGGCGTTTCAGTGAAATCGTTTTTCTCAGTGGGGGCGTGCAGCATGGGAGGAGCCGCGGAGCAGCGGCCGGTGCGGGTGGTTGGGGTGCGAGTTTGCGGTGGGGTGGGTGAGGAAGGCGATGGATGGGGCCGCGGAGGGCGCGGGATGCGGTTCGTCGGGAGTGGTGCGAAAGGATAGAAGAAAAAATAAATAATAATAATAATAATAATAATAATAATAAATATTATTGATGCAGAATCTGATCGTCGTCGGAGTCAGGTTGATGAGGTCGCCGTTGGGGACCTACAAAATAAAGTCCCATCCAAAGCTGATCGGGAGATTGGCTCCGACAGGATCCTCCAACGATCAAGTCAGCTCTGATCAACATGAATGGAGTGCTCGAGAATAAGTTCTGAAGCTTGGAGAAGAAGAGAAGAGCTTAGAGATCAGAGAGATTCAAGTTAGCGTATCTGGAGGGTCCTTTATAGACGGAGTTTAGTTGATGATGACGGTCATACCGTCCGACAGAGAGCCGTTGGGGCCGCATGTAGTTCGGTATGAAGAGGAAGGCATTGTCAGGCGGATAGTAACAGCCATACTGACAGGTCATGGGCCGCATGGGGTTGGTTACGGAGAGAGTGGTGTCGCCAGTAGTAGTGGCCATATCGTCCGGGCTGCATGGGGCTAGTTATGGAGAGAGTGGTATCGCCAGACTGGTAATGGCAGCCATACTACCGAGGTCTGACAGCCGTAGCCTGAGAAAGCAGGTGTTGGCCGGTGGACTCGAGCGTATACCAATCCCAAAGAGGTTCGGACTCCAAAAGGAGTTCGACAGAAGGGAAGTTCGGAGGAGCTCGGCTGGCTGAAGGGGGTGTCGGGGAGGAGTCCGACCCCTGAAGAAGTCCGTCTAAAGGGTGTCTGGGATGAGTCCAACTCCCGAGAGGTCCGTTCGAAGGATGTCTGGGATGAATCCAGCTCCCGAAGAGGTCCGTCCGAAGGATGTTTGGGATGAATCCAGCTTCCGAAGAAATCCGACCGGAGAGAAAGCTTGGAGGGAGTTCGGCTCCCGCAGGCGCCTGGCTGTAACGACGCGGAGAGAGTTCGGCTCTTGCGGGAGTCTGACTGAAGCTCGGCGATCGAGTTCGGCTAGAGCCCAGCTGCTGGGAGTCTAAGGAGCTCGGTCGCTAAGTAGCTCGACCGACTGAAGGGGTTCGGTCCTGACGTTGGGAGTCCGGAGGAGCTCGGTAGCTAAGTAGTTCGGTCGGCTGAAGGAGTTCGGTCCTGACGCTGGGAGTTTGGAGGGTTCAGTAGCTAAGTAGTTCGGCCGGCTGAACGGGTTAGAAGAAGCTCGATCACTGGGGGTTCGGCTAAAGCCCATCTGCTGAAGTTCTTCTGCGGCTACTGGTTGCATTAGGCTAAGCATCGAACTAGGCTTCGGCGGGAGCGGGGTTTATCCCCAACACTAGCCCCCCCACTCCCGAGTTCGAAAATCGAAGGAAGGGAGTGCAGGAAAGGCGACTGTCGAAGTCTTCCTTTGAGCTCTGTGCTGGTCTAGGTCGAAGGTCGGGGGAGATCTCATCTCCAGCTAAAGTTGATATCGAAGTTGAAGCCCGGGGAAGATCCCATCTCCAACCAAGGTTGAGGGAGGCTTCGTCCGCTACGATCGAAGTCGGAGGTTGAGCTCCTCGGGGGCGACATTGTCTCGTACAGCCGAGGTCGATGTGGGCACTCGGGAGAGATCTGATCTCAGGGCGAGGTTGTCTCCAATCTTATTTCTGGCCGAGGTGGAAGTTAAAGCTCTCCAGCTGAGGTTGACACGGTCGCTCGGAAGAGATCCTATCTCTAACCGAGGTCGAAGTTGAAGCTCTCCAACCGAGGTGACACGGTTGCCTCTAGAGGTTATATCAGACCCGGGGGAGATCTCACTCCTGGGCCGAGCTCCCTCGGGGAGATCTTATCTATGGGGGTTGTCAGGTCGCTCGGGAGAGATCTTCTCTAGCCAAGGTCTCGGGGGAGATCTTTGGCCGAGGTTGATGCGGGCGCTCGCATTAGGACGAGGTCTCCTCCTGTTCTTAACTTCAACTTTGCTCGTGTTAGGACAAGGTCCTCCTCCTGTTCCTAACGGGCTATGGGGGCACATACGGACCGTCGTCCGCGCCTCTCCCTCCATCTCGTCCTTTGTGAACGAGGTCTTCGACTTTGCTCGCGTTAGGACGAGGTTCTCCTCCTGTTCCTAATATGCTGTGGGGGCACATTCGGACCGTCGTCCATCTTCCTCCGTCTCGTCTAAGGTGAACGAGGCCTTCGACTTTGCTCGTGTTGGGATGAGGTCCTTCTCCTATTCCTAACGGGCTGTGGGGCACATACGGACCGTCGTCCGCGCCTCTCCCCCCATCTCGTCCTTTGTGAATGAGGCCTTCGACTTTGCTCGCGTTAGGATGAGGTTCTCCTCCTCGTTCCTAACTGAGGTTGACTCGATCGCTCGGGAGAGATCTTATCTCTAGCCGAGGTTGTCCACGGTCGCTCGGGAGAGATCTTATCTCTAGCCGAGGTTGTTGCTTCGCGTTAGGATGAGGTTCTCCTCCTGTTCCTAACCGAGGTTGACTCGGTCGCTCGGGAGAGATCTTATCCTAGCCGAGGTTGACTCGGTCGCTCGGGAGAGATCTTATCTCTAGCCGAGGTTGTCCACGGTCGCTCGGGAGAGATCTTATCTCTAGCCGAGGTTGTTGCTCGCGTTAGGACGAGGTTCTTCTCCTGTTACTACCGAGGTTGACTCGATCGCTCGGGAGAGATCTTATCTCTAGCCGAGGTTGTCCCACGGTCGCTCGGGAGAGATCTTATCTCTAGCCGAGGTTGTTGCTCACGTTAGGACGAGGTTCTCCTCCTATTTCTAACCGAGGTTGACTCGGTCGCTCGGGAGAGATCTTATCTCTAGCCGAGGTTGTCCACGGTCGCTCGGGAGAGATCTTATCTCTAGTCGAGGTTGTTGCTCGCGTTAGAACGAGGTTCTCCTCCTGTTTCTAACCGAGGTTGACTCGATCGCTCGGAAGAGATGTTATCTCTAGCCGAGGTTGTTGCTCGCGTTAGGACGAGGTTCTCCTCCTGTTCCTAATGCGGCAATTATTGACTGCTTCTTCTCTATCATCGCATAGTTTTCGCATCCAGAAATAACATTATTGAAAGGAAAGAACTTTATTGAAAGTAAGTTACTAGCAGCGCATCCCCAAATTCTGTGTTTCAAGGTCGTGGTAGCATTGTTCCTCCGCGTTTCTTCGACAGTAAGTCCCAAGGTGGACGACCTCCTCTATCTCATGCTGGCCTTCTCAATTTGGAGCAAGCTCTTATCGCTGGGAGACGACGAATCGCTGATGCACCAAGCTCCTCCCAGGAATAATGTGGATGATGCCATAAGGTAGCCGACCTCCTTGCGGTCTCTGGCTATGGCAGCGCCGAGCTCCTTGCCGTCTCTGGCTATGGCAGCTCCCTTGGCCGATCTTTTCCTGCTTCAGGCTGATGCCGGAGGAATTTACCCAGCCGCCCCTTTCTGACGAGCTCCTCAATTTTATCTCGGAGCTGCATGCATTCCTCAGTATCGTGGTCGTGGTTGCGATGGTAGAGGCAGTACTTATTTCGATCGCGTTTGTTTGGGGGAGACTGTAACCCTTCTAGTCTTGGCAGTTGATTCTTCACTTCGGTGAGAATCTGAGTTCGAGGAACATTGATGGGGGCATAGTCGCGGAACCTTCCGGAAGGAGGGCTTCTTTGTGCTCCTCTGTTGGGGCTTCCTTGGTGGCGAGCTCGAGGAGTTCAGCCCCGTCTGCTTTCGGAGGGAGTCCTCGCTTGCCCTAGGGCGATCGTGAGCGTGGCCGAACTTCATCTCACCTCCTGTGAAATCTTTGTAGGGGTCTTCCTTGGTGACATACTCGAGCGGGAGTTGCTTGCATCGAACTTCATTCCAACGATGAGATTTGAGGGGGAGTTCGGCCTTAATTCCGTCGAACTACATTCCGGAGAACTTCATGCCCCTCTGTTGGGGCTTTCTCGATAGCGAGTTCGGCGGCGAGCTCGACGGCCTCGTACACGCCGAACTTCTTTCCGCCCTCTTGGGTGAACTTCATGCCCTCTTGGTCGGGGCCCTTGATGGAGAGTTTGGCGGCAAGCTCGGCGGCCTCGCCCACGTCAAACATCTTTTCGCCCTCCTGGGTGAACTTCATGCCCTCTTGGTCGGGGCCCTTGATGGGGAGTTCGGCGGCGAGCTCGGCGGCCTCGCCTACGCCGAACATCTTTCCGCCCTCCTGGGTGAACTTCATGCCCTCTTGGACGGCCTCGCCCACAGCGAGCTCGCGCTCGAGGTGAAGTTCGGCCTCATATGCGCTGGGGAGGTCATGGACGCGGCCCAACTTCATTCCGCCTCCTTGCGAATCCTTCCACGGAGAACTTCATGCTTCTGCGGGAGGGCCTCTGCTCTCCGTTTCTCCTTCCTTAGGGTCCGAATGCTCTTCCTTAAGGTCGATTCCTCGCATCCTCATGGCGGGTTTGCTGGCAAAGTCCCCGCCGGAGGTTGTTGCATGGCTAACATCGTCTCGGCGGGATGGGAGCAGATGGATCTGGTGCGGAGGCCGTCGATCGCCGAGTCGAAGCTCTGCTGGGAGGCATTTTCTCTTTGGGAGAGGGCTCTGGTGAGGAACAAGAGAGATCTCCAGAGAGAGAAATCATCGTCGAGCACTCCTTTAAGAATAAGGGAACCTCGGGGGTTTGGGGTGGCCCTTCCTCTAGCGCCAATCTGTTGATGCAGAATTTGATCATCGTCGGAGTCCGTTGGAGTGGAGGCCGATGAGGTCGCCGTCGGGGACCTGCAAAATAAAGTCCCATCCGGAGCCGATGGGGGGGTGGATCCGATAGGACCCTCCGACGATCAAGTTAGCTCTGGTCAATAGTAATGGAGTGCTCGGAAATGAGTTTCGGAGCTTGGAGAAGAAGAGGCGAGCTTAGAGATCAGAGAGATTCGAGTTAGCGTATCTGGAGGGTCCTTTATAGGCGAAGCTTAGTTGATGGTGACGGCCATACCGCTCGGTAGAGAGCCGTTGGGGCCGCATGAAGTTCGGTATGAAGAGGAAGGCGTCGTCAGGTGGATAGTGACAGCCATACTGGTGGGTCATGGGCCGCATGGGATCGATTACGGAGAGAGTGGTGTCGCCAGTAGTAGTGGCCATGTTGTTCGGGCTGCATGGGGCTAGTTACGGAGAGAGTGGTGTCGCCAGACTGGTAATGGCGGCCATACTGCCAAGGTCTGATAGTTATAGCCTGAGGAAGTAGGTGTTGGCTGGTGGACTCGGGCGTATACCAATCCCAAAGAGGTTCGAACTCCAAGAGGAGTTAGACCGAAGAGGAGTTCGGAGGAGCTCGGCTGGCTGAAGGGGGTGTCGGGGAGGAGTCTGGCTCCTGAAGAAGTCCGTCCGAAGGGTGTTTGGGATGAGTCCAGCTCCCGAAGAGGTCCGTCCGAAGGGTTATGGGATGAATCCAGCTTCCAAAGAAATCCAGTCAGAGAGGAAGCTTGGAGGGAGTTCGGCTCCCACAGGCGCCTGGCTGTAACGACGCGGAGAGAGTTCGGCTCTTGCGGGACTCTGACTGAAGCTCAGCGGTTGAGTTCGACTAGAGCCCGACGGTTGGGAGTCCAAGGAGCTCGGTCGCTAAGTAGCTCGATCGGTTGAAGGAGTTCGGTCCTAACGCTGGGAGTCCGGAGGAGCTCGACAGCTAAGTAGTTCGATCGGCTGAAGGAGTTCGATCCTGATGCTGGGAGTCCGGAGGAGCTCGATAGCTAAGTAGTTCAGCCGGCTGAATGGGTTAGAAGAAGCTCGGCCGCTGGGGGTTCGGCTAAAGTCCGTCTGCTGAAGTTCTTCTGTGGCTATTGGTTGCATTAGACTGAGCATCGAACTAGGCTTCGACGGGAGCGGGGTTTATCCCCAACAAGTATTAAAAATAATAATAATAATAATAATAATAATAATAATAAAAAATTATTAAAAAATTTAAAATAGAATATTTCTTTAATAAAAAATAGATTTTAAAAAATTGATAAAATATTATTTTTTAAAAATTCTAAAAAAATAATTTTAAAACATTAATTTTAAAAGATAATTTTAAAAAATAGATTTTTAGAAAATAATAAAATTTTATTTTTAAAATTAACTAACAAAAAAAATGCAGGAGGAGAAGGAAAATTTTTTTTAATATTATTTTAAAAATAAATACTATTTTTAATATAAAATATTATTTTTAAAAATAATTTTTAAAAAATATTTTATAATTTATTTTTTAAAAAGATATTTTTAAAAAAATATTTTTAAAATTAATAATTTATTATTATTTTAAAAATCTATTTTAAACTCCCATAGCCCTGCATCGAACACCCACACCTTTCATCTGATGCCACTAGCGGCTCCTCGCTCCCACCCATGCATTTTTTAAAATTATTTTTTAAAAATAATATTTTATTATTATTTAAAAAATTTATTTCTTCCTTCTCTTGTTGCTTCATGCTAAACACCCACCTTCTCTCCTCCACGCCCATCCAAAATTAATTAATTAATTAAAAATATTTAATTAGATTTTTAAACTAATTATAAAATATTATTTTTAAAAAATAATTTTAAAAAAATGTACGGATAGGTATTGAGAAGAGACAGCCACGTGAGGCAATGCCGGTGGGATTTGGATGTTTGGTGCAAAGCTGTGAAAAAAATATATATTAAAATAATAAAAAATTAAAAATAATAATTATTATTATTTAAAATTATAATAGTATTTTGCCCATGCAGCCATCGCTTTTTAATATTCATCCACACATTTTTCAAAATTATTTTTTTTAAATAATATTTTATAGTTATTTTAAAATTTTAATTAATTTTTTTTATTTAGTTAATTAATTTTGATGGGCGTGGAGGAGCGGCGGCTAGGAGGATGAACGACGGATGGTGCTGGATTGAAGATGGATGTTTGGCATAAAGCCACAAAAAAATAATTTTTTTTAAAATAATAATAAAATATTATTTTTAAAAGTCATCGGCGTAGGTTTCATGAAATCGCCGCTTCAAATGATGATTTCATGCGGCCACCTATGGCATGTCCGCCCACCGCCCCACCGCGCTTCTCCCCTGCGCTGCCCCCCTCTTCCCCGCCGCCTTCCCCCCATCGGTGACTTCTCCGTGCCACCCCCCTCGGCCCCCAAACCCCACCCCTCCCCCCATAGTGGAATCTCCGCCACCCCTCGTTTGCCCAAAAAAAAAAGGGAGCTGACAATCCCATCACCTACTGCTCCTCCATGTCTCTCCCTCGCGCTGCCCGCCCCCCCTGGCAACTTATCCGTGCCACCCCCCGTCGACCCCCAAACCCCCACCCCTCCCCTTGCGGTGGGTTCTCTGTCGTCCCTCCGTTCACCCAAAAAAAAAAAAAGAGCTAACGAGCCTGCCACCTACTGCTCCTCCATGCCTCCCCCCATGCCGCCGCCCCCGCTCGGTGACTTCTCCGTGCCACCGCCCCCTTCGTTCGCCCATAAAAAAGGGGAGGGGGACACGCCCACCGCACCTCCCCCTATGTTGCCCGCCACTTCGGCCACTTCTCCGTGCCATCATCTCCTCCATTCACCCCAAAAAAAAAGCGGAGACATGTCAGTGCCAAGTTATCCATGAAATCATCGGTTGAATCGGTGATTTCAACATGGATAGCACTTTAGGGAATAATTTGGGGAAGATGGTATTTTTGGGATTTATTGTTATTGAAAATTATGCGCTTTGGAAGCAAAGTAATTGGCTGCTTGCAGGAGGTGTTAGAGTGACCTGCAAAATAGAGTCCGAGCTAGAGGATTTGACTCCATCAAAGATCCTCTGACACTCAAGTCAGTAGAAAATGATCAAGCAACAACGAGTTCTCTGAGAGAGATTTCTTACTTACTTGAGTCCTTGGGGTTTATGATATTTATAAGGAAGCTTCACATGACTATTGCGCTGTTCCACTAATCTAGGACCAATATTATCATTATGGCGAGAACAGAGGTACCTTTTCCAAACGAGAAGGTTATTATTAGCAGGATTGGAATGCCTTATCTATTTTCGATAATTGAGGCTAAGTGAAAAATAGCTTGTTCGTGGCTGGATCATAGTTGTATTATCGTTAACCCGTGAGATAGGCTGATGGGAATGTAGATGAACCACCTATCCGAGGTGATCTTATAAGTTACAAACACTATCCGAGCCGTTGCCGAATAAAATGGCTCGGATCTCTTTTCGAGGATCGATTTTTAGTTAGGAGGGTATTATGGTAACTTTTTTGTCCCCAAAAAGTTAACAAATGCCAACCAAGCTAAGGTGTTTCGAATACCAATCAGACGTTCTGAGGCGTTCACATTACCATAGTAATACTACCCACCTGGTGCTAAGTCTAAAGATCAAGCGAAAGGACTATTCCCAAGCGATGCTTCAGATCAAATGATTTATACCTTTATTTTCGATAGTGCCTTGACTTTTAATTGCTGATGATGTCTCTTGGTGCGAATTTAGTTATGGTCATAGGGATCATCCATCCGTTGATTAAGAGTTGTTAACCTCAAGGATTGATTTTGATGATGAACAAAATATTTGAGCATATTGTTTGAACTAATGAATTAGTTGAGATCATGTTTCAGGATGAATTATAGAGTATCAAATGAAAAATCTCTAAAAAGTACATTTAACGATCATTGAGGAAATATTGAAGGCTTTTGAGGCATGAATAACACCTAAAGCAAGGCTTGAAAGAGACATCTGAAAACTAAAGTTGAAGAGAAAAACATTTGGACAAGTTATATAATTTTATAAAAAGACCTCGAGTCGACTCCTTATTCAACTCGTTATTTAGCTCGAGCTGATACAAAACTGGCACACAGAAGTTTTAGATGGCACGATTTAAAGTGGAGGCTCGAGTCAACTCGAGGTTCTCGAGTTGAAGTCGTAGGAAAATACAGAGAATAGAATTTTTAGGATGAAGTTTGGATGGTCTCAAGTGGAGGCTTGAGTCGACTCGAGGTTCACGAGTTGAAGTCGCAGGAAAAATACAAAGGACATGATTTTTGGGACAAAAGTTGAAATGGTTTCGAGTAGAGGCTCGAGTTGACTCGAGGTCCATGAGCTGAGGTCTCAATAAAATATAGAGAGTCTTGTTTTCACGCCAAAACCCTCGAGCAAAGGAACGTACGGATAAAAAGTTCTCGAGCAGAGGCTCGAGTCGACTCGAGCTCCAATGACTAATTTCTGCAGAATGGACAGAACTATGCAAAAATGTTCCAAACTACCATTTTCACTTCCCTAACGGTCAAAAATCCTTTTTCAGCCTACAAAATGTTGGGGAAAAGCTACAAAATACAGGGATGAAGTGACAAGACTAACAAATCATTGAGAGGAATCAAAAGTTAAAAGAAAGAGTCCAAAAGCCTTAAATGGAGAGCATTAAACTCCCAACTCTAAAAAATATCAAATCAAGAGATTTTTTTCAGCAAGAAGACAAGCTCAATCAGTTCAAAAGCTTCCTTCAAAAATGATTCCACAAGCTTGATCGACTTACTTGCTCATTAAAGAAGCTTTGTTTTTATTTTTGTTGTGTAATCCTTACTCTCATTGTAACTTAGCTTCAATAGGATTTTGAAGCTAAGGAGAAGGCCCATCCAAGCTTGAAAATTGAATTATAAGCCAAGGATTGGCTTAGTGTTAGGTTGTGGTTGGTGATCCAGTGTAAAACCAACTAGATTTTGGATAGTGAGCCTTGAAAAACTATCCGACTGTAATCTTGGAGAAATTATAGTGAAATTTCTAAGTTGGTCTCGGGGAGTGGACGTAGGTGCAAGAGATACCAAACCACTATAAATTTTCTTATGTTTGTGATTGCCTTGTCTTATCACTTCTATTATATTTATGCACTTTTGCATATTTGGTAGCATAGAACCACAACACACTTCAACACATCATTAGTTTTTGAAAATACCACATTACTTGTTTAAATTTTGAAAAATCCAATTCACCACCCCCCCTCTTGGATTATCTTGCTGGACAATAAGTGGTATCAGAGACTGGTACTCTCTTCATTTGATTTAATAATCAAAAATTAGGATCAAATGGTAACCCATATGAGTGTATCTTTTGCCGAAGGACAATCGACCAACTGTCCATCTTTGTTCAATGAAACAAATTACACTTATTAGAAAGTACACATGCGTATTTACATTCAAGCACTTGATTATCAACTTTAGAGTGTGATAATCAAAAGTCCACACACTTCCATAATTAAAGTAGAGGATAATGAAATTTCTAAATTGGAAGAGGACTGGGATGAGCATGACATGAAAATGATATAATTGAATGCTAAGACCATGAATATCCTATATTATGCATTACACCCCAATGAATTTAATAAAATTTTTACTTGTGCATCGGCTAAGAAGATTTGGAATAGGCTAGAGGTTATCCATAAGGGTACCAATCAAGTGAAGGAGTTTAAAATAAATATGCTAGTACACAAATATGAGGTATTTAATATAGAAGCCAATGAATCTATTTCTAAAATGTTTACTAGATTTATCGATATTATTAACGATTTGAAAAGCTTAAAAAAAATTTATACTAATAGTGAGCTTGTTTAAAAAATTCTTAGATCACTTCTAAAGATTTGAGAAGCGAAAGTTACCACCATTCAAGAAGCTAAAGATCTCAATAAGCTACTATTGGAAGAACTCCATGGGTCTCTAATGACTCATGAGTTAAACATAAGGCAAAATATAGAGAAAGAAATCAACAAGAAGAGGACCATAGCCCTCAAGATCACTACTTCCAACGAAGATGAAAGTGAAGAGTCCGACGAAAAGGAGGAAGAAGACTTAGCCATGATTACAAAAAAGTTCATGTTAGGATTTGTGGTATTTCCAAGCCTTGGGGGGCCACAGAAGGAGTCAGGATATTGGCTCCGAAAGTCTAGGATAGGTGTGTCCTAGGACTAGGATAGAAGTTGTCCTAGGATGAAGGCGACATGTAGCCCTGCACAGGCTCGAGGTTCAGGTATGAGGATTTTAAGGGGCTTGGTAGGTGCTCCAAAAATATGGGATACAAAGTGAAGCAAAAGATCAAAGCCATGAGAAAAATTAGCCAAGATAAGAGGTTGACACATAGGCGAGTTGGCTCGGATACGTAGTCGAGCCGGCTCAGACTGAGACTGAGCCGATTCGGGTTGCAGTCGAACCGGTTATCTCAGGCAAATAGAAGATAAAGTTCGGACAAGATGCAGTCGAGCTAGCTCAGCTACTGATAGAGCTGGCTCAACGGTGGTGAACAAAACTAGACAAAATTTTCTATTTGGAGTCTTAAGGCTTGGTCCAATAAGATCTTAATGTGGCTAACACATGTATGTATCGGATTTAGAGATAAGGGATGAGAGCATGGAAGACATAGGTGTACATGAGCTCGATGAGTGCTTTCATGTATTGGGTTAGACAGAAGAATTTTTAGTTGGGCCTAATAGCTATGTATAAATACATAGGTTGTATTAGGATTTTATAATGTGATTGGAATATAGATCTTTTCTCCCTCAATTTCTCTTCTTTCTTCTCTCTAGAGTTGCCGCCCCAAGGGGGAGCACTTGTCTCAAGCCCAAGGAGGGAGGCGCCCCCATCATAGATCTAGATTAGATAGATCGGTAGTCTACTGTCTTAGAGAATATCAAAATTCTCCTCAGGTCCATGCTAAAGATCAAGAATTTTCGCAACACATGGTATCAAAGCTAGGTCATGCCATGGTGATGTTGCAATGGTTCAAAAGGTTCATGAGAAAGAAGAAGCAAGGATTCAAGAAGATCTTCAAAGGTGAGCCAAGTAATGAAAAAGAGAAGGAGAAAAAGCTATCAATTTGCTTTGAATGCAAAAAGTCTGGCCATTTTAGGATGGACTGCCTTCTCAAGAAATTACTCAAAAAGTTCAAGAAAAAGGCGATGATGGCCACTTGGAGTGATAGTGAGGATTCTAGCTCCAAGGAAGAGACATAAAAAGTGGCTAATCTTTGCTTAATGGCATATCATGCGAAGATAAATGCTGAAAATACTTTAAATTTTATGTTTGATGAATTACAATATATTTTTTCTAAACTTATGACTGAATTTAGAAAAGCAATCTTAAAAAATAAAGATTTAAGAAAGCTAAATTCTAAACTTATTCATGAAAAGAAAATAATTTTTAAAAAATTAAATTTGATGACCATGAAAATCAAAAATTGAATGATGAATTAGCAAAAATCAAATCATTCGTAGAAAAAATTACTTACAGTTCATAAAAAATAAATATGCTACTAAATGAACAAAGAGGTATTTTTAACAAGGCTGGATTAGGATTTAAACCTCATAAGAAATAAAAATTATTGAAGAATATATTTGTCAAAGCTTCATCAAATTCCATCCCAAACTTTTTATGTTATTATTGTGGCAAAATTTGCCATAAATCCTATACATGTGATTTCAAAAAATTAAATAAAAAAATGATTAAAATGGTTTGGATTCCAAAAGGAACCATGAGTACTAACCCCAAAAGATCCAAGATGACTTGGGTATCTAAAATCTTAACTTGATTTTCTTATGCAGGAGTGTCTTGCAGTCCGGAATAAGAAAAGACCATGATATCTTGATAGTGGCTGTTCAAAGCACATGACAGATGACAAATCTCAATTTATCATTTTTGAATCTAAAGATGGAGGAGTAATTACATTTGATGATAATGGAAAATGGCGTATCATTGGCTTCGGTAATATCCATATCACTCCTTCTACTTCTATTCAAAATGTATTGCTAGTTGATGAATTAAAACATAATTTACTTAGTATTAGCCAATTTTGCGATAAATGATTCAAAGTTACATTTGAGTCACTATTATGTATAGTCTCTAGTTCAAATAATGATGGCATCATGTTCATTGGATATAGACATAACAATGTCTACATGATGGATCTAGATGATCTACATATGAAGAATGGTCAATGTCTTGTTGCAATGAATGCCTAAATCAATGAGACTAGTTAGTTATGGTATCATAAATTAAGTCATGCTAGCATGGACTTATTTCAAAATTAATTAAGAAAGATCTTGTAAGAAGATTACCAAAATTAAGTTTTGAAAAAAATCAGGTTTTTTATGCATGTCAATTTGAAAAGCAAACTAGGAATTTTTTCAAACCAAAAGGTATGATTTCAACTTCTAAACCTTTAAAATTGTTAGACATAAATTTATTTGGACCTACAAGAACCACTAATTTAGGAGGTAAGAAGTATGGTCTTGTAATTATAAATGACTTTTCAAGATTTACTTGGATTATGTTTTTAGCACAAAAAGATGAAGCCTTCAATGCATTTTTTAAATTTTATCGAAAGATTTTAAATGAAAAGAATACATCAATTGTATACATACGTAGTGATCATAGTACCGAATTTGAAAATTAGTACTTTAAAAATTTTTGTAATGAAAAAAAATTGATCATAATTTTTTTGTACCTAGAACTTTCCAACAAACCAGAGTAGTAGAAAGAAAAAATTTTACACTAGAAGAAATGGCACGAACTATGTTGTGTGAAAGTAACTTACCTAAATACTTCTGGGCTGAAGCTATAAATATTGCATGTTATACCTTAAATCATGTGTTGATAAGATCTGTTTTAAAGAAAACCCCATATAAGCTTTGGAAAGATAGAAAATCAAATATCAACTACTTTTATATTTTTTGTTGTAAATGTTTCATACTGAATAATGGAAAAGATAACTTAAAAAAATTTAATGCCAAATCGGATGAGGGTATCTTCTTGGGATACTTCTCATTAAGCAAGGCATATAGAGTCTTCAACAAGAGAACTCTTATTATTAAAGAATTAATTCATGTTATCTTTAATGAATGCAGTGATAAATTATCTAGAAAAGAAAATATCTTAGATGAGGATGTAAGTGATCTAAATGATAAGATAGATAATATCACACTAAAAGATGCACCACCTCAAAATAATGAAATAGAAAAGAATGAAGAGTCTACTCATAGCCTAAGAGCGGAGTTACCAAAAGAATGGAGTATGCACAAGGACATCCTAAAGATCTAATAATCGATGATCCATCACAAGGAGTAAAAATACGATCTTATCTTAGAAATATAAATAATTTCTTAGCCTTTGTCTCATAAATTGAACCTAAATCAATAGAAGAAGCTGAAAATGATCCATGTTGGATAAATATCATGCAAGAAGAATTAAATCAATTTGAAAGAAATAAGGTAGATCCTAGTTGATAGACCAAATAATCACCTAATAATTAAAACTAAATAGGTATATAGAAATAAATTAGATGAACATGGTACCATCATAATAAATAAAGCTAGATTAGTGGCAAAAAAATACAGTCAGAAAGAAAGCATTGATTTTTATGAAACCTTTGGCTCAATAGCTAGATTAGAAGTAACTAGACTATTATTTACATTTGCATGTTTCATGAATTTTAAATTATATCAAATAGATGTAAAGAGTGTATTTCTTGATGGTTATATAGCCGAGGAAGTGTATGTTAACAACCACCTAAATTTTTAAATTATGTGTTTAAATTATATAAAGCTTTATATAGACTAAAACAAGCTCCACGTGCATGGTATGAAAGATTAAGAAAATTCTTATTAAATAATAAATTTACTAAGAGAAATATAGATAAAATCTTATTCTTAAAAAGAAAAGATGACAATCTATTAGTTGTACAAATATATATGGATAATATCATTTTTGGTGCCACTAATGAATTTTTTTGTCAAGAATTTGCCAAGCTAATGTAGGGTGAGTTCGAGATGAGCATGATGGAAAAATTAAACTTCTTTCTCGGACTCCAAATCAAGCAAAATGAAGCAAAAAATCTCCATCAACCAAATGAAATACACAAAAGAAATACTTAAAAAATTTGGGATGGAGAGCTCAAGATCAATTGGCGCACTAATGAATACATTATGTAAACTTAATAAAGATGAGAAGGGTAAGAAAGTAGACACAAAATTATATAGAAGCATGATCAGCTTACTTCTTTATCTTACTGTAAGTAGACTAGATATAGTATTCATTATTTGCATGTGTGCTAGATATCAATCAGATTCTAGAGAATCACATTTGCTTGCTGTTAAAAGAATTTTTATATACTTATCTGGGACACTTAATGTAGGATTATGGTATGATAGAGCATCTCAATTTGAATTAATTGGTTACTCTGATGCTGATTTTGCTGGTTGTAAACTTGATAGAAAAAGCACTATTGGCATATATCAATTTATAGGAGTTAATTTAATTTTATAGTTTCGTAAGAAATAAAATTTATTAGCACTATCTATGGTGGAGGCCGAATATATTACTGCTGGAAGTTATTATGCACAAATTCTATGGATCAAACAACAATTAGAAGATTTTGGATTCAAACTTAATAAAATATCCATAAGATGTGATAATACAAGTGCAATCAATTTAACCAAAAATCTAATTCAACACCTAAGATCCAAACACATTGAAATAAGACATCACTTCATAAGAGACCACATACAAAATAATGACGTAGTACTTAAATTTATTTGTATCGATGAATAATTAGCTGATATATTCATAAAACCTCTTAGTGAAGAAAGATTTAGCATCATTAGAAGAGACCTAGGATTTTGTTATTAACTTGATTAAATTTCATTTTCAGTAATTCAAGATAAATCAAATTAAATTCAAAGAATCAGATTTTGTATACTTAATCAATTATTAACAATAAGAAAAATACCTAGATTAAGTTTGAATACCAAATGTCCACCGAAACTATAAAAGTTTTAGAAGATTTGCTCGAGTAAACTCAAGCAAACTAGTTGAAAATCATGAGTTGACCTGAGGATCGGGGCCATAGGCAAATAAGTCGGACCAATGACTGTTCGCCATGCCCTAAAAACTCTCCAAAATCTTGAGTAGAAGCTCTCTCGTCCCTCCAAACTTAATCCAACAGTGTCTGCTTGTCTCCTTACCATCTACTCTCTTAGATCCATGAAGTTAGGGACCGGGTTTGGATCAAATGGTTAGTGAAAGGCGAGGAGTGTAGAAGATTTGTAACATCCATGGAGCCGAAGAATGGGAGAGGAGAAGGAAAGCTCGAATGGTACGGGCAGCATCCCAACCAACTGAGATTTCTTAACCCTCCAAGGAACCCATTCAAGAAGAACTTCAACAAGATCAAGGTATACCAAGTTCACCCGCTCTACTGCCTTCACCTGTTGGTAGGATGGCCACTAGAGCTATTGCAATGGAAAGGAGAATTGATTTCGAATTCTTTGAGAGTTATATTTTTTCAATTAGGGCTTGGATCGATAGGATGGGGTGGAAAAATTTTTGTACAATGAATATCCTAATGTACCCTAAGCTAGTTAGGGAGTTTTATGAAAACCAAAAAGGAGATCTTCTGAAATTGTAACTACAGTCAAAGATATATAAATTGAAGTGACAGAGGAGGATTTGGCACCCATCTTTAGCATTATTAGACAAGGACACATTTTGGATAAGTTAACCGATAAGAAGGAAGGGCTGAGGCTTATTATCGGGAGAGATGACATCGTAGGGGATATCCTAGCACCCATCTTATCTATGGAGATGAGAGTTTTACATCACATCATTGGTGGAATTTTTATTTCTAAGTTAAGAAGGTATGACTTTATGCCTGAAAGAGAGCTATGTATGATGTATCTGATAGTTCAGAAAACTCAGATAAATTTGTCAGAAATTATGATGCATCAGATGAGAGAGGTAGCAACTAGGAACAAGGTGTGTTTGCCTAATGGCATGACCCTGACTAAGATCTTTGAGACAGTAAAAGTACCACTGGAGAACGAAGGTAGTAAGAAGCTATCTCACTTCGATGTATATGACATGAGAGCTTTGACTAGAATATAGTATCATACGGAGGAAGAAAGATGGGTAAAGAACATTTCTGGTCAAGAGAGAAGAGTGCCTAGAGTAGTGGAGATAGGAGAGCTCTCTACCCCTATTGCACCTAGAGATGCACTTGACCCCAGTATGCTTGTGACTCCTTGAGATCCACCTATAGGCAGATTCTCTCAGCCACCACCTACTGACTCTACATCCATGGAGAGACTGATAAATATGATTTCTATTGGAGTTAGTAGAGATATATAGGGTTTATCTTGTTGAAAAATATATCCTAAAGTTAATCATTTAGATTATAGATGGTTGAACTGAATGTAATTTATACTTTAATTTTAAATAAATAAAATTATTATTTTGGTATTTCATCACTCTTGTGCATCCTCTTGTAATAAACTCTTCTGTGATGAAGTTCTTAGGACTATTTAGACTCGACAAAGAAGAATTTATTATTTAGTCCTTAAACCTGTTCGCGATCAAATGATACATTGTTACCAAGGACGACAATATTTATCGCATGTAGATCATTGTATATCATATGGGTTAGTTATCCTCTTAACCAAGAAGTATGGAGATACTGGTATGATATACATATGAGATGTATGGGTACATCTGCATTGAACATAATGAACTTCGAAGTATTTTTACTGTCTAGATTTGCTCTGATAAAATATGGATATAAATGTTCCTTCGATTTGAGATCACTACATTAACTTTCAAGCAACTCACTATACTTTGGTGTCGGACTACCTAAATTTTTAATTTAATGATGAAAGATTTTTGGGCCCAGTCAAATACTTAAGGAGTCGGTGCATGTATCAAGATGAAATTGACCACTCCTGATTTTAGGAGCTATGTTTACTTGTATTTCAATTTAACAAATTCTTGGCGAGGGTAGTCCTAGTGAGGGGTCATAAGACTAATTGCTTTGAAACATAATTTGGATGCACTTATCAAGGTTGACAGCTTAACTCTGAGTCATCCTATACACAGAGATCAAAGGGATGAATTATGCGATAACATTATTCACGTAGGTTCTGTATATTACGATTGCGACTATTCAACTGATTTGAATATCGGATATCATTGCTAGATGGTCATTTTGATTAGTACAAGAGTGGTTCCTGTACTACCAGTTTAGGTTTGAACCTGTGGGATCACACATACTAGAGATTCCTATTTGATCTGATGGCTGGTGAAGAGTTCCAATGGACTGAAACTCTATGATCAAGAGTTCCACTAAACTGGGACTCTTCAATCGAGAGTCTTATTACATTAGGACTCTGAGTCCTAGTTATCTGGGGCTCTATGATCAGGAGTCCTAGTGGACTAGGACTCTATGGTCAAGAGTTCCACTGGACTGAGACTCTTCAACCAAGAGTCCTACTACTCTGAGACTCTATGATTGAGAGTCTAGACTCTATGATCACAAGTTTCTTTTATTTCGGATACCGGGATCAAGAGTCCCACTGATTTGAAACTCTTCGATTAAGAGTTTCATTTTGATAGGACTATGTTGTCCGGATATCTATTGAAATTGGACTCTATATTTATGAGAGATTTAATTAATAATTTGATCACTAATTAACTTAATTTGATTGAGTAATTAATTTTGCATCAAATTCAATTGAATTGGATTCAGTTTGGTTTGATCCGATTAGGTTATGTGATGACCTAATCATCGAGGAAGTTTGATCCCTGATTTGATCAAGGATTGAGCTTAATTAATTTTTGATTTAATTAGAATTTAACTAAGACTAATTCAGTCTAAATTAGTTGGATTTAATCTAGTCTAATTGGGCCTAACTAATTTTGATTGGGTTGGTTCAATTGGATGAGGATTTTAAGACTAGTTTGACCTAGTCTTCCAAGTGCCACCTCACCCTCTTTGCGCCATTTTTTCTCCATGAGAAAGATGTTCTCATGAATTATTTTCCATGCAAAAAAAGTATTGCACCATCCCTTCTCATGTCCTAAATGGATGGGCTTGACCTGGTTGCAATTTGAACTCAAATGAGATTTGAATTCAAATAGCAAACCTCTTTATCCCAACTCTTCCACACGCCACCTTGACTTGTACGCCCTCTATAAAATTTCTAAATTTTTTTTTGGGTACAAGTTTCTTTTAAGACTCCTCTCCTCTAGTTCATGAGCCCTTCCATAGCCTAAAAAAATTTAAAAATAAATTGAGAAGAAAAATTGGGAGAGAAAACTAGGCACCAGGGTTTGAGTGTTGTGCTACCCTAGATCTTGATATAGGGTTTCTATTCTGATTACGCAAGATTTGAGTGTCAAATCTTCGTAAGATTTTTTTGAGTACTTTCTCATCCTCTCTTCTACCTATCCTACTGATCTGAAGCATCCAAAATTTTGATGGAGGGAGATCAAAATTGTTTGATCAGATCTAGCTGTCAGGAGCGTTCTTCATCGAGCTAGCACTCGGGAGGAGCCGATTGAGATTAGGATCTCGTGTGGAGCATCCATAGAGGCCAGATGCATGTGTGGCTGCATCACAATGATCAGATCTACTTGATGTTCACATCGATGGTAACTCAATTATGAAGATCATCTATCCATATAAGATAACGTGTTCTGAACACGCAGTATAGTAAAAATATTTTACTATTCATTATTCTTATTTTCAGAATTAATTGCATGCACACAGATATATATATATATATGTATCATATTAGATCCTAATATTTTAAGATTTATAGATCAGATCTATAGCTTTTATAAATTAATTAGATTAATTTTTATTTCTACTATAATTAATTTTTGAAAAAGTTTCAAAAATAGAACTAGAAATCCTACATACTTTTCATCAATGGTATCAGAGCATCCAGGTTATTTAATATGATCTATATACATGTTTAGATTATTTTTTAGATTAGATCTAAATAATAATCTAATTTTTTATCTAAAAATAAAATAACATGATCGCACGGACTGTAGGTTATCCTGGTACATGCTGATTTAGATCAATAAATCATAAAATTTTAGATTTGATCTAATAATTTTTATGATTTGATTGTATGATTTTAATCTAATTTTTAATCATAAATAAGAATTTAGATTAGATCTAATTTGATTCATGATTTTTTATGTATTATATATAGATCTAGATTAAAACCTACAACTAGTACTGTTTGTGAAATGAGCCGATCCAATTTTTGAAATAGGTTGATCCATTTGATAAATAGTACTAAGTTGTGTTGAATCTTTCAAAATTTTAAAAAATATTTTTAAAATATCAAACCCTAACTCTCAGTCCAAAAATTTAATTAAGAATTAAGTATGTTGAATTAGGATCTAGAATTATGAATTAAAGATCCTAAGTCATTAATTATAAAATATGGGTTATTGGGTTAGATGAATTAGGTCCATTAATTGGATTAGATCTAAGGTTAGTTAAAGAATAGACTAATTTAGAGTAATTGATTAAATCTATCCAAATATTGATTTAGATTAGGTCAAGGACTCTTTAGACTCAGTTATAATAGTTGTAGTTGAACGAGTCCATGTCTTTAACAAAGATCAAGATGGACTTGATTCATGGCTACGCGGTTGAGCCTGTAATTATTAAGTCGATTAGATTGAACATAAATAATCGATTGGTGTCTAAGATAAGTTTGGCAGTCAAGATCAGTGATTTTTAATTGGAAGCTACTCGCACTGATTTGATTTGATGAGTTAATGGTATATCCCTTCTACTGATCTCACTTATCTGGCCAACATGGTCGATTAGGATTTAATTAGATCACTTGGTGATTCCAGCTGACTCATGTTACTAGAAATCAGTTTGACTAATTTCAATCAGTAAGACTAAATTAGGTATCCATGGACCGAAATTGATCCTAGTCCTAACTAATTGACTTGGTAAAGTCAGTGGAAGTAATTTGGTCCATGTCCTTTTTATCCTTAAATCATAAGTAACATAAATTCTCTAAATTATTAGGTCTTTAAAATGATTAAGTTATGGGGATAACCGAGTCATGGCCTCTTATTAAGGTGAATAGTAATGAGTTTAATTTTCTAGATGGACATTGGAGGTGTCTTATACCTAGTGTTCATCTGGATATTAGAATTATTGTCCATCATATGATGATTAGATTGCACTCTCTTAATGATGATCAGATTGATCAAAGCTTTTCTCAGATCTAGTTATCATTGGTTTGATGCACCGAACTCAATCATGTTAATGATTGGACCTAACCAGACCTTTTCAGTGGAGGCCATAGCCTACTGAATTAATTTCTAGGACAAAATCTAAATACTAAAAATTATTTAGACAAATAATTGAATATGAATCTACCTGTAGATGCATAGGGTTGGCCAGAGCTTTCCTCGGGCCCGTCTACAGTCTATGTGGATTCCAGTACCCACTAAGAAGTTAGCGTAATTTCTCGAATTGGAGGTAGAGGCTACCAATTTATTTAAAAATAGTGGAAGAACCTTTAGACTAAAGTCTAAGCCTTTAAGGTTAAATAATTCAAGTACTAATAAGCTTTCATATTTTTCTTTCAAATAAATAGAATGGCTAGTGTAAGCCTGCTCTATTCACTGTTAAACAGTAGCAAGCATTTAGAACCTAAAAATGAGAAGTCTAGTATCGACCCTAATCAGGCAGACCCAAAAAAAAATGATCTTCTTGACCTGAATAGACTGAATAGGAGAGATCGGCAAGTGATTGCAGGTTAAGGCTGTTATATGATAACACCTTATAATTTCTCCATTTGTGATATATCAACCTAAGTATTAGATATCGGGAGTCCAATTCATATATGCAATTCATTGCATGAACTTCAAATTGGTAGAAAGTTTGAGAATGATGATAGATTTTTTAATGTTGGGTATAGAAGTAAAGTTTTAGTCCTGACATTGAAAACTCTTGAGCTTGTTTTCAAAAATAATAATATCATTTTAAATAACTATCACTATTGTCCATGTTTTATGATGAACATAATATCTGTTAGGCTTTTGACCCAAGATGATTATTATTTATCAATAAAAAATAATATTTATATTTTATCATAGCTTATTAGTATAATGTACACGTCAAATAAATATCCGAAATTAGATAATATCATCGATGCCTATCTTTGGCACTATAGGCTCGGTCATATAAATAAGAATAGGATCAACATGTTAGTTAAGAAGAATATCCTTGACATCGATCATTATTAATTATTGAATATCTGTGAGTCCTATCTTGTTGGTAAGACGATCAAATCAACTTTTACTAGAAAGGATGAACAGCCTACTGAGCTTCTGGATCTAGTACATACTGATGTATGTGGACCTATAAACACATGTGCTAGAGGCATGTATTACTATTTCATTATGTTTACTGATGATCTATCGAGGTATAGATATGTTTATCTTATGAAGAGTAAATTTGAGTTATTTGAAATGTTCAAACGATATCGAAATGAGGTAGAAAAATAACTTGAAAAGAGTATTAAAACTCTTCGATCATACCGAAGAGGTGAATACTTTTCAAATGAGTTTTTGACATATCTAAGAGAGTAAAATTTTCTCATAATGGACCCCTCTTGGAATACCACAACATAATGGTATTTCTAAGAGAAGGAATCGAATCCTATTAGATATGGTTCGATACATGATAGGATTTGCGAGTCTGCTAATTTCATTCTAGGGTTATGCACTAGAAATTGTTTATTTTATTTTGAACAATGTTTCGAGCAAATCTATTGTAAAGACTTCATATGAGATATGGACTAGACATAGGCTTACACTCTCTCACTTTAGAGTTTGGGATAGTCCAGCTTATGTTAAACATTTTCCATTAGAAAAGCTTGGATTTAGGTCCGATAAATGCTTGTTCATAGGGTACCTCAAAAAAACTAGAGATTATTACTTCTACCTTGCTGAAGAGCAAAAGATATTCATCAGCAATAGAACAGTCTTTTTAGAAATGGAGTTCCTTAGAAAAGGAATAGCTGCCTCTAATGTTGAACTTAATGAAGTTTGATAAGTGAAAGAACTGATACATTTTAGTGAACCTCCAGAGATGGATTTGATAAATTTAAATTCAGAGCCCGTTGTAGAGGCACCTTTAAGGAGATCCAGTAGAGTACCGCATCAACCAGACAGATACTATAGTTTCTTGATCCAGGATGGTGATCCCATCAAACTCGATGACAATGATAAGGATCCGATCACCTACATGGATGCCATGCAGAGGTCTAACTCCGATAAATGGTTAGAAGGCATAAAGTCTGAAATGGAGTCCATGAAGTTCGAAATAGAGTTCATGAAGGTCAACAGTATATGGACACTGGTTGATCCACCTGAAGAGGTAAAATTCATTGGGTGTAAATGAATTTTCAAAAGAAAAAAAAATACAGATGGAAAAGTGGAGATCTATAAAGCCCATTTGGTTGCTAAGAAATATCGTCAATGTTATGGTATTAACTATGATGAGATATTTTCTTCGGTGGTAATACTCAAGTCCATTCGAATTATGCTTGCGATAGCAGTACATCTGGACTATGAGATCTGATAAATAGATGTAAAGACAGCTTTCGTAAATGAAGAGCTGGATGAAGAGGTGTATATGATATAGCCTGAGGGTTTCATATCCATAGATGAGTCCAAGGTGTGCAAGCTTTAGAGATCCAATTATGGATTGAAGCATGCATCGCGGAGTTAGAACATGCATTTTGATAAGGTGATCAGAATGTATGACTTTGTTAAGAACGGAGAGCAACCCTACATGTATAAATAGGCTAACAGTTCTGTAGTAGATGATATTTTCTTATACTGTATGTAGATGATATTTTTTTAATCGAAAATGACATCTCTGCATTACAGGAAATAAAGATTTAAGTGTCATCACAATTCTTAATAAAGCATTTAGGAGAAGCTTCCTATATCCTAAGGATGAAGATTTATATGGATAGATCTAAAAGGTTGCTTGGATTGTTCTAGTCCATGCACATCGATATCATGCTGAAGAGGTTTAGCATGGAGAATTTCAAGAAGGGCTATCTCCTAATAGATCATAGAATTACTCTCTCAAAGAGGGATTATCCGATAACTTCTTAAAAGAGAGAGCGTATGAGTAGAATTTCATATACTTTGGTAGTGGATTCTATTATGTACATCATGACGTATACAAGATCAGATGTAGCATACTCACTAGGGATAGTGAGTAGATACCAGTCTAATTCGGATGAGAATCACTGAAAGATTGTAAAGACAATCCTGAAGTATTTAAGAAATACTAAGGAATAGTGGCTTATTTATAAAGATGCTGACTTAAAACTTATAAGATATATTAATTTCAATTTTCAATCAGATCATGATGATAGAAAGAGTGTGTCAGATTATGTGTTTATCCTAAATGATAGAGCAGTCTGCTGGAAGAGTTCAAAGCAACACAATGTGGTCGATTTTGTGTGCGAGATGGAGTATGTCGCGGCATCTGATGCTATAAAAAAAGGTGTATGACTATAGAAATTCATCAATGAGCTGAGAGTAGCACCCTCATTGGATGGTCCAATTCTACTATAATGTGACAACACTGAAGCCATAGCTCAAGCAAAAGAGCCGAAGGCACATTAGTGCACCAAGCATATTTTGCATCTCTATCATCTTGTACGAGAGATCATGGAGCGAGGTGACATCAACTTTTAGAAGATCGATGGAAAGAAGAATGTGGTTGACACATTTACTAAGACTCTCGGAATCAAAGAGTTCGACAATCATAAATAAAAGATGGATATTCAATACTGCTCTAAGCGGCTTTAGTCTAAGTGGGAGTTATTGAAAAATATATCCTAAAGTCAATCATCTAGATTGTAGATGGTTGAATTGAATATAATTTATACTTAAATTTTAAATAAATAAAATTATTATTTTAGCATTTCATCACTCTTGTGCATCTTTATGTAATGAACTCTTCTGTGATGAAGTCTTTAAGACTATTTAGACTTGTCAAAGAAGGATTTATCATTTAGTCCTTAAAATTGTTCATGATCAAATGATACGTTGTTACCAAAAATGACAACATTTATCGATTGTAGGTCATTGTGTGTCATATGGTTTGGTTGTCCTCTTAATCAAGGAAAGTAGAGACACTGGCATGGCATGTAGGTGAGATGTAGGGATACATTTGTACTAAAAGTAATCAACTCTGAAGCTTTTCTACTGTTAAAATTTGCTATGATGGAATATGGATATAAATATCTCTTGGACTTGAGATTACTATGGTGACTTCCAAACAACTCACTGTACTTTGGTGTCGGACTATCTAAATTTCTAATTTAGTGATAGAAGGTTTCTGAGCCCAGTCAAGTACTTGAGGAGTCGATGCATGTATCAAGATGAGATTGACCACTCCTGATTTCAGGAGCTGTGTTTAATTATATTTTAATTTAATAAATTCTTGGCCAAGATAGTCCTAGTGAGGGATCATAAGACTAATTGCTTTGAAATATGATTTGGATGTACTTATCAGGGCTGATAGCTTAACTCTGAGTCATCCTATATACAAAGATCAAAGGGATGAATTATATGGTAACCATATTCACGTAGATTCTGAATATTATGATTGCGACTATTTGATCTATCCAAACATCGAATACTACTACTAGATGATCACTTTGATTAGTACAAGAAGTGGTTCATGTACTATCGACTTAGGTTCAAACCTACGAGATCACACACACTAGAGTTTCCTACCTGATCTGATGGCTGGTGAAGAGTCCCACTAGACTGAGACTCTATGGTCAAGAGTCCCATTGGACTAAAACTCTACGATCGAGAGTCTTACTGCATAAGAACTCTGAGTCCTGGTTGTTTGAGACTCTATGATTGGGAGTCCTAGTAGACTGAGACTCTATGGTCAAGAGTCCCACTAGACTGAGATTCTTCGACCAAGAATTCTACTACTCTGAAACTCTAAGTCCTACTTATCTAAAATTCTATGATCGAGAGTCTAGACTTTGTGATCATAAGTTTCACTTATTTTGGACACCAGGATTAGGAGTCTCACTGGTTTGGAACTCTTCGATCAAGAATTTCATTTTGATGGGACTCTATTGTCCGGATATGCACTAGATTTGGACTCTATATTTATGAAAGATTTAATTAATAATTTGATCATTAATTAACTTAATTTAATTGAGTAATTAATTTTGGATCAAATTTAATTGAATTGGATTCACTTGGATTTCACCTGATTAGGTTATGTAATGACATAATCGCCAAGGAAGTTTGATCCCTAATTTGATCAAGGATTGGACTTAATTAATTCTCAATTCAATTAGAATTTAACTAAGCCTAATTAAGCCTAAATTAGTTGGATTTAATCTATTCTAATTGGGCCTAACCAATTTGGATCGGGTTGGTTCAATTGGATGAGAGATTTTAAGACTAGTTTGACCTAGTCTTTCATGTGCCACCTCACCCTCTTTGCACCATTTTTTTCTCCATGAGAAAGGTGTTCTTGTAAATTATTTTCTATGCAAAAGAAGGCTTGCACCATCCCTTCTCATGTCCTAAATGGATGGGCTTGATCTGATTGCAATTTGAATTCAAATGGGATTTGAATTCAAATAGCAAACCACTTCATCCTAACTCTTTCACATGCCATCTCGACTTGTGCGCCCTCTATAAAATTTTTGGAATTTTTTTTAGGTGCAAGTTTTTTTTAAGACTCCTCTCCTCTAGTTCATGAGCCCTTTCATAGCCTAAAAAAATTAAAAAAAAAAAAATCTAAGAAGAAAAATTGGGAGAGAAAACTAGGCTCCAGGGTTTGAGTGCTGTGCTGCCTTAGATCTTGATCTAAGATTTCTATTCTGATTTCACAAGATTTGAGCATCAAATCTTTGTGAGATTTTTTTGAGTATTTTCTCATCCTCTATTTTGCCTATTCTGCTGATCTGGAGCATCCAAAGTTTTGGTGGAGGAAGATCAAAATTGTTCGATCAGATCTAGCTATCAGGAGTGTTCTTCGTCAAGCTAACACTTGGGAGGAGCCATTAGAATCAGGACCTCATGTGGACCATCCATAGAGGCTAGACGCATGTGTGGCTACATCGCAATGATCAAATCTACCTAGTGTTCACATCGATGGTGACTCGATTGTGCAGATTATCTATCCGTGCAAGGTAACATATTCTGAACACGTAGTACAGTAAAAATATTTTACTATTCATTATTCTTATTTTCAGATTTAATTGCATGCATATATGTATCATATTAGATCTTGATATTGTAGGATTTGTAGATCAGATCTATAACTTCTATAAATTAATTAGATTAATTTTTATTTTTACTATAATTAATTTTTAAAAAATTTTGAAAGTAGAGCTAGAAATCCTACATGCTTCCCATCATATTTGAGAGGATGGAGGGTGTGCAGGCAGAGATGAGATCTATATCTCAGAGGCTCACCATTTTAGAGCAGAGGGAGCATACACATGTCACACCCACTGATCACTCTAGTATTATTGAGGAGCTTGCTCAGCTTAGAAGAAGAATCGAGTCTGGAGAGACAGAGATGATTGCAACCATTACTGGGATAGGACAGGCATAGCAGCAAGGCATCATCTCAATATTTGGAGCTATGGACAGTCTGATTGAAAAGATCGAGAGACTTGCTCTAGGTGCGATACCAGTAGTAGCAGCGTCGATGCAGCGACCAGGAGAGTGATGCCTCAACCTCTACCTCCTCCATCTATGTCACTTGGTCAGTCTATTTAGGTATCCATGAGTGAGAGTAGACCACCACTGAGGGTCTATACTCATGTGGAACCTACTTTCTCGTAGATAGCTAGGCTATCTACTAGGATCAGGAGCAGGGGAGCCAGACCTTCCACCTCACGAGCCTCATCCAAGATATTAGAGATCCCTTCTGATGATGAGTAGCCTCATAGGGAGCTGATGTCTTGTTATTTGTTGTCCTTAGACCTATGTTAGATACTTCTTGAGGAGTATATATTTGTATGTCACTCTATGTTAGGTGCTTCTTAGACACTCGTATATATGTAATAGTTTAACTTAGTCTTGTCTTGAATTTGGTGTTTCATTATATCTTTGTGTGTTGAGAACACACTCATTTTATGAATGCAATGAAAAATACATTTATATGGCTACTTACTCTTTCACTTCATCAATCCCTTGATATGTTCTCATGCAATGGCTACCTTTTGGAATGATGACAAAAATGGAGAGTAAGATATGTATATGAGCTTACACACATTTAATATTTAAATTTAAAATTTTTAGCTTGTGAAATCCAGAATTTTTAGCTTGTTTTATCAGTTTTTCTCTTTTGGATAAATTATAAGATGTAAGATGTACATGAGCATATATTAATCTTGTTATATTGCGCTAAGCATGTTTAATTATATAAAGTGTATGTCAATTAGTACTCATGCTAATGGAACTTTAAACATAGTATAATTAATTATATAAATTATGCCATGATACATACTTTATATACCAAATGCAAGCTTGGCACATGATTGCTCAATGAAGAGAATTCATGCCTGTTACATATAAATGATAAATATTGGTAGATTATCACTCAAATAAGCATAAACTAAAAATTTAACTCTAAAGTAATAAAATATATTAAAAATGTGAGCATAAATTGAGGAGAAGCAAAATATGAAACTATATAAAGGATTAAATTTTTAGCAAATTGAAGATGTCCCCAAATACATTCATGTTATATATATCTCTTGCTCATATACTCAATGTTTTATCATCATCAAAAAAAAAAGAGATTGTTAACCCCAAGAATTAATTTTGATGATGAACAAAATATTTGAGTATATTGTTTCGACTAATGAATTAGTTGAGATCATGTTTCAGGATGAATTGTAGAGTATCAAATGAAAAATTTCTAAAATGTGCATTTAAGGATCATTGAGGAATATTGAAGGCTTTTGAGGCATGAATAACACCTAAAGCAAGGCTTGAAAGAGACATCTCAAAACTAAAGTTGAAGAGAAAAACACTTAGGCAAGTTATAATTTTTTAGTATAAAAAGCCATTGAGTCGACTTCTTATTCAGTTCGAGCTGATATAAAACTGGCATGCATAAGTTTCAGATGGCATGGTCTCCAACGGAGGCTCGAGTCGACTCGAGGTTCTTGAGCTAAAGTCATAGAAAAATATAGAAAATAGAATTTTCAAAAAGAAGTTCGGACAGTCTCGAGCAGAGGCTCGAATCGACTCAAGGTACACGAGTCGAAATCATAGAAAAAATATAGAGGACATGAATTTTGGGATAAAAGTTAAAATGGTTTTGAGCAGAGGCTCAAGTCGACTCGAGATCCATGAGCTGAGGTCTCAGTAAAATATAGAGAGTATGATTTTCACACCAGAACCCTCGAGCGGAGGAACAAGCAAATAAAAAGGTCTCGAGCAGAGACTCGAGTCGATCCGAGATTCGACTCGAGATCCAATGGCTAGTTTCAGCAGAATGGTCAGAACTATGTAGAAATATTTCAAACAGCCATTTTCACTTTTCTAACAGTCAAAAATCCTTCTCCAGCCTACAAAATATTGGAAGAAAGCTATAAAATATAGGGATGAAGTGACAAGACTAACAAATCATTAAGAGAAATCAAAAGTTAAGAAAAAGAGTCCAAAAGCCTTCAATAGAGAGCATTCAACTCTCAACTCTAAGAAATATCAAATCAAGAGATTCTTTTCAGTAAGAAGACAAGCTCAATCAGTTCAAAAGCTTCCTTCAAAGAAGATTCTACAAGCTTCATCAACTTGCTTGCTCACTAAAGGAGCTTTGTTTTTGTTTTTGTTGTGTAATCCTTACTCTCATTGTAACTTAGCTTCAATAGGATTTTGAAGCTAAGAGGAAGGCCTATCCAAGCTAAAAATTGGATTGTAAGCCAAAGGTTAGCTTAGTGTTAGGTTGTGGTTGGTGATACGATGTAAAATCAACTAGATTTTAGATAGTGAGTCTTGAAAAATTATCCGGCTGTAATCTTGAAAAGATTATAGTAAAATTTTTAAGTGAATCTTGGAGAGTGGACGTAGGAGTAAGAAGCATCAAACCACTATAAATTTTCTTGTATTTGTGATTGCCTTGTCTTATCATTTTCACTATATTTCTGCATTTTTGCATATTTGGTAGCATAGAACCACAACACACTTTAACACATCACTAGCTTTTGGAAATACTACATTACTTGTTTAAATTTTGTAAAAGCCAATTCACCCTCCCCCCTCTTAGGTTGTCTTGCTAGGCAATAAGAGGCATCCGTTTGTCTTCATCTTTCTTTTTTTAAGTGCGTCCAGAAGGTGCACGAGAGGAGGAAAGGCGATTGAGAGAGTAGAGTTTCTTATCTTTTATATTCTTCCCTCTAGAGTTGTCTCCATGGGTTTCTAGAGTCAGATGGATCTTTTAATGGCAAAGACATTGAAAAAGCTATCAGCTCGAAGATTGCAAACAAGGATTTCGTCTGCTCAATCTCAGACTTCTGGAAGCTCCTCCATTAAGGCTTTGAATGCTGCTCCCTCGATAGTTTCTCTTCCTATCTTGATTGATACAAGGGGAGATGATCCTTTGTTAGTGAGTGATTCTTAGAATCCAATGAAGGATGCTGTGGTAGAGCCATCGATTCATCGAGGAAGGTCAGAGATGCAGTGGCAAATTTGATAATGAAAGCTACTGTAGAAATTGTCTCTACAATTACTCCGATGCATGCTAGCACAGATATGGAAGAGGATCTCCCTAGAGGAACGAGAGAATTGATAAGTACCATAAATTTACCTATAAAAGCATCAATTTATCAATTAATTTATATTTATTTTAAAAATTAATAATTAATTGATACATATTTTTGAGAAACTCATATTTTTATTTATTAAAAAATTAATTAAAAAAATAATAAAAATAAAAAAATAAAATTTTATTATCAATGGAAAGATCTTATTTTTTTGATCACAACGAAATAAGTTTCGAGCAAAATAAAGCTAAAACAAAAAAGATATAAATTTCTAGAAAAATAAAATAAATAAAAAATAACATACGGCTCAGCCAGATCAAGCTGTCGTGCCATATCAGTCGGTGCATCCAAACATGTCGAGCCAAGCCAATAAAGCCAGCGCACCAAGCCAGCCACGCTAGCCGACTCAGCCATGGAAGCCGCCAGCCAGTGCACGATCCAGGCATGGACCGCCAGCTCAGCAAAAATCAGCAAATCATGGAGCGACATGTGGTGGACCTAGATCCTTAAAAGGTTTACAAAAAATCTATCATGGTTTACAGGATATTTTGGACTTTTCACTCGATGATAGGAGGTGCTGATTGGCTGTGGTGTGCAATGCAGTCGGTCCACGCAATCCATGGGAACAATAATTATGCGATCGCGCGACTACAGTAGGTTACGGTCAAGATCGGACGGTGGTGGTTATTTTTGAATTTGATTCGAATTCCATCAGCTTCCAGCACACCATCCAACGGTAGTGCGCGATCCAAAGGATGATCCGATGGTGAAGGGAGTTCCCGACTATGATTAAGCTTCCATATCACGATCTAACGGTCAAAACTTATTCATCAGGCGATAATCGAATGGCCAGAATCTATTCTGACTGAAATTGGGCTAATAAAACTCCATTTTTGATGGTTTTTAGGCCTTTTGATCAATATCTGATAGTCAGATTTCATCCAGAGCAGCAGAATTCAACGAGGACTTCTTTTAATCTAATTTTCACTCAGATTTCTCTATATTTTGACGATTAAAGATCTCCTTAGTCCCACATTGCCTAGAAGAAAACTCTCTAGCCCTCCTAGCTCTATAAAAAGAATTCTAGGCCTCTAGAAATCAATAAGTCTTCGATCAAGATGAAGCTTTGGTATAGGATAGAGCCAGGCTTTGGATTAGAGGCTACTTCAAAGCAACAGATGCCGAGAAGCTGGGCTTCTACACCATCTTTCTGCCAATGCCAATCCAAGATCAGAGATCAGTTTATTTTAATTTCTTTTTCTTTTAAATTTTATATATTTAAATTATGAACTTTTTAATTAATGCAATATTTATTTTTATGCTCTTTAATTTCATGCTTTTTATTTTTATTGTAATTTAATTTCTATACTATTATTATTATTTTTTATTTTATTGTAAGTAGATGCTAAGATCTAACTAGTAGATCTTAGTACCAAGTTTAAATTTCTGCATCTTTTAATTTTTGCTTTTTATTTTTAAAACTTTTTTTTTATAAAATCAAAGATTTTAAATCTAAAAACACCACCTTTCCTATGGATTCGATCCAACTCACTGCTATCTACGTATTCTTAATTATTTTAAGAAGTCAGATTAAACTGATAAACATGGTGTCTTAACGACGATATCGCGTTCTTATCAAATTTTTAGCGCCATTGCTGGAGAAGGCACGGACATTAAATTTTTGATCTCTTTAATTTTTTTTATAAATAAATTATAAATAAAATTTTTATTTTCTTATAAATATTGCTTGCTAACCTTTTTTTTATTTATTTTGTAGAAAAAGAGGTTAGAGAACAAAAAGAACCAGGGCAAGGAATAAATCATTCAGTTTTGCTTGATGAGATCAATCCTAACCCTAGTCTCTTTTTGTTATTATTTATTTTATTTTTAAATTAAGTTTAAAAATATCTACTTAAATTTAATTAAAAACTTCATGACAAGATTAAAATTTCTAACTGCTTAGAGCATGCATCATACTAGTTTTATTTTTATTTTATTTTTTTTGATGATCGCTGGAGATAAGATAAACTCTTCAAGTTTAATTAAATTACATGCATCTAGTTTAAGTTGCATAGAATCCCTTGTGAAAAATGATTGTGCATATGCATCATTAAATCAATTTAAAGGCACAACCCAATTAAACAAGATAAGATGGAGATTTGATCATCCTTCCTTAACCCACAAACAACCAACCAGCATCCTGCATTGACCTAAGCCTTTAATTTTAAAATCAATTAGACATCAGCTCTAGGAACTCGAGTTCATTAGGATAAGAAATCCTAAGAGTTGAACCAGATTAGGGTTAGTCAATTTGACTGATGTCCAGGCAAGTGGTTCAAGGACGACTGGATCTGAAGGAAGGTGGTTACTTAATTGGTTCCGTTAGCTTATCTGACCAAGCACAATTGGTGTCTAAGGCAAGCAATGGGAGGACTCCCATCAATCTTACACTTACCTAACTAGTTAATTGGCTGATCTTATACTTGAAAAGCTTGAAGGTAACCTTGACAGTTAGAAGCTGTCTAGATCTAAGACAATCCTTAGTCAGAATTGATTGACCAACTTGATTGCTAACCAATATTATCACTAATTAAAACTAATTCTTCTCTCTCTTCTTAGCTCTAGGACTCCTTAGAACCTCTTCTTTAGAACTTTTATTTCTTTCTTCTTTTTTTTTCTCTTCAAAAATAAAATGAAATAAAATAAAAATTAAATAAAAAATTAAATTAAATTAAATTAAATTAATTAAAAAAATATTTAAAATAATAATTAAATTAAATTAAAAATAATATTTAAAATAATTTTAAAAATTTATTTTTTAAAAAAATAATAATATAATAAAATAATTAAATATATATATATATAAATTTTAAAAAATTTTGAACCATACATTAGGATTACACTAATGCATGCATGGTAGAAAATCACTTTACCTGATCTAGTTGAATCCAACCATAACATTGAAAGGCTGAATCGTATTAAATTCGATAACCAAATGCTAAAAATTTTAGAGAACCACCTAAGTAGATGAAAAAATATTTTATTTCTTCTACCTATAGCCCATCGACTTATATCCAGTTACCTGATATCCATGCTACCCACTATGAGATCAAGCCGACTACAATCCAGATCCTTCCATCTTTCTATGGAAACACCAATAAAGATTCTTACAAACATCTGGATGAATTCTTAAAAATCTACTCTACGATGAGAATTCAAAATTTAACTAAGGATGCCTTAGACTAATTTTATTTTTCTTATCATTAAAAGACAAAGCCAAGTACTGGCTTAGCACAATAGGAAGACCAATTAAAACTTGTGCTAAATTGCAAAGTAAATTTCTTAAAAAAATTTATCCCATAGGCCAAACCAACATTATGAGGCGAGCTATCACTGAATTTGCTCAGCTTCTAGGAAAACATATTCATGAGTCATGGAAGAGACTTAAGAAATTTCTTAGAAAATGCCCACATCATGGTCTGTCTAAGTGACAAATCGTACAAGCTTTCTATGAAAGTTTAGAAGACCAATATAAATGATGGTAGATGCATCCTGTGGAGGTACATTCATGAATAAAAGTGAGGATGAAGCCTATGCCTTATTTGAAACTCTAAGTAAAAAATCGATCAACCATGCTTCATTATCTTTCTACCAAAAGTGAGCAGGGATTTATGATCCAGACTCTAGTTTTAAGGCTGACTTGAACCAATTAGCTCAGAAATTAGATAAAATGGGTTTTTTTTCCAAAAACTAGATCAATTCCTAAACCCAGGTCAACAATCTTTTGCATAATTCACATCATCTTCTAATTATCAGTTTTGTTCTATTTATGCTAGCCCAACCCATCATGTGAATGAATGTCTTATTGCTGCACAGTTTTCATCTTTTATCCAAGAACAAGTCTAAGCTGCTAAAGGCTACTCCAAGCCGATTAATGATCTATTTTCAAATTCATATAATTCTGACTGGAGAAACCATCATAATTTTTCTTAGACATTCCAACAGACTCAGGCTCAGACCCAAACCCATCAGTGTAAAATTATCAGAATAGATCTCAATACCAGAACTATGCTTATAATAGAGGTCAGCCTAGTCAATCTTTCTAACCATCACATTATAACCAGCTATCATACCCACTTCCTCAATAGATCAATCAAGTTGACGATAGATTTAATCAATTTTAATAATTAATTCTGAATCAACAACAATCGATCTTGACTCAATAAGAATCTATCGCCAAGCTAGAAGCTCAAATAGGATAATTAGTTGAGTCTAACACGAGGAGAGAACTAGATCAACTACCGAGCCTACCAATTTCAAACAATCCATCCATTATCTACCAACCACCTGGATTAAATTATCAATCTAATGTCCCACCTAAGAATCTCCAATTAGAGAATGCCAAAGTAATTTCTGAACTTAAAAGCTATAGGATTCTTATGGATCCATACCAAGATCAAGTAAGAGAGGCTAGTACTGATGCTAGCTAAAATAAAAATTTAGAAAAATAGATTAGTATTGAAGCTAACCGCATAGAAAAATCCAAGTCAGAAATTAGTACTGATGCTAGTTCCAATTTAAATGTGATAGACATAGAAAAAAAGAGAATAGATGATTTACCTGAGACCTATAAACCTAATGTCCTATTTTGTTCAATCCTAGAAGCTGGTTCTTCTCACAAAAATCAAGAGGCATGTAATGAAGAGTCAATAGAGTTATTTAAGTAAGATCATATTAATTTATCTCCAAAATTAAAACTACCTTTAGTCACCCTTTCAGTACCCAGTGCATTAAACTTAACTCCTAATATAAAAATTCCATTCATGAGCATTTTAGAAGAATACATAGGAGAAATTCTTAATAAACATGGGTCTGAGAATGGAGTCACAAAATATGTTCCCAAATTTAACAATAATTATATTGATAAGGATAAGAAATTATCTTCCTGAGATTGGCAATTCAAAACTATTGAAATTTGTCAATCCAGTATTTGACACAGGATAGTAAGCTGCATTGTGTTTGGCTGAAGACGGTAAACTTAGCGCTTGTTGGAAGGCAACCCAATATTTAATTTTTTTTAGTTTAATTTATCTTTTCAGTTGATTTTTTTTAGGATAATTTGAATAAGTTGGAGGGAGAGCTTAAATTTTCAAAGGCATATGTTGGACCAAAAATATACTGAGTCAGGTGTATTCTTTCATATTCTCTATTACATTCTTTATTTTTTTTCTCCATTGAGGATAATATCGATCAAGTTGAGAGGAAGAAAAATAAAAATTTTAAAATTTTAAGTCCTCAAAAAAATTATTATTTAGTATTTTGATACCTAATTATGCTTAAGAATCGAATTAAATTAAGTATTTTTAAAAAAAAATTAATACACAGATCAGAGAATCTATGAGATATTGAGGAATTAAATATTAAGAAAATCCAATAAAGAGTTAAGTCTAGAACATAAAAAAAAATTTCTTGAAGTATTTCTAATTTTTTTTCTACTAGCATCAAAGAAAAATCTACTTTTTATAGGCTTGTGTAGGATAACTAGATATTTCTTCATATAAAAAATTTAAAATAAAATAGTTTTCAAGTACTTCTTACTGAGTAATCAAGCGTTTTTGCCTAAGCAAGCATTGAGTTTCGCATCAAAAGATGGAAAGGGCAAAGAAGCTCGTTGTAAAGCTAGTCTTAACTCATAGTCTATTTGATTCGAGCTAGTAGGCCCGAGGGGTATTCTATACCTAGTGCCTTAAAGCTAACTGATTTGTAAGTCATTGGCCCAAGACTCGCTACATGGATCAAATAAAAAGTTTAAAGAGTTAAGACACTCAATAGTGGTACAATATTATATATATATATATATATATATATTATATATATAATATATATATATATATATATATATATATATTGATTTCTCATCAAGTAATCAGGTCTCATTGCCTAAGTAAGTAATGATATTTGCATCAAAAAATGGACAATACACTTGTCTATATAAAAGTTTAGATAAATCAAAGATAAAAAATGAGATAATTTAGAAAAAAATTAAAAAAATTTAATATTCTTTACTTAATTTTTCTATTGATAAGTATTAATATTCCAATGATATACCTCACTTATATTCTACTGAATATCAATGGCCATTTTGAAAACTGCTTAGGTAAAATTCGAAACTCTAAAGTTAAAAGATATTTAAAACTAAATTCTTTCTTTACTCGAGGATGAGCAAAGCTTAAGTTGGAGGGTGTGATAAGTACCATAAATTTACCTATAAAAATATTAATTTATCAATTAATTTATATTTATTTTTAAAAATTAATAATTAATTGATACATATTTTTAAGAAATTTATATTTTTATTTATTAAAAAATTAATTAAAATAATAAAAATAAAAAAAAAATTATTATTAATGGAAAGAGCTTATATTTTTTATCATAATAAAATAAGTTTCAAGCAAAACGAAGCTAAAATGGAGAAGATATAAATTTCTAAAAAAATAAAATAAATAAAAAATAATATACGGCTCAGCTGGCTCAAGCCACCGTGCCATATCAGTCGGTGCATCCAAACGCATCGAGCCAAGCCGATAAAGCCAGCACGCTAAGCTAGCCATGCTAGTCGACTCAACCGCGGAAGCAATCAGCCGATCCATGATCTAAGCGTGGACCGCCAGCTCAGTAGAAATTGGTGAATCATAGAGCAACATGTGGTGGACCTAAATCCTTAAAGGGTTTATAAAAAATCTATCGCGGTTCATAAGGCATTTTGGACTTTTCACTCGATGACAGGAGGCATTGATTGGCTATGGTATGCGGTGCAGTCGATCCACGCGGTCCATGGGAACAGCAATTATACGATCGTGTGGCTGCAGTAGCTTACGGTCAAGATCGAAAGGTGGTGGCTATTTTCGAATTTGATTCGAATTCCATCAACTTTCAACACACCATCCAATGGCAACGTGCGATCCAGAGGATGATCCGACGGTGGAGGGAGTTCCTGACTATGATTAATCTTCTAGATCACGATCTAACGATCGAAACTCATTCATCATGCGATAATCGGATAGCCAAAATCTATTCCGACTAAAATTGGGCTAATAAAACTCCATTTTTTATGGTTTTTGGTCCTTTTGATCCATATCTAATGGCCAGATTTCATCCAAGATAGCAAAATTCAATTAGAACTCCTTTTAATCCGATTTTCACTTAGATTTCTCCATATTTTGACGATCAAAGATCTCCTTAGTCCCACATTGCCTAGAAGAAAACTCTCTAACCCTCTTAGCTCTATAAAAAGGACCTCAGGCCTCTAGAAATCAACAAGTCTTCGATCAAGATGAAGCTTTGGTATAGGGTAGAGCCAGACTTTGGATTAGAGGCTGCTTTAAAGCAATGAATGCCGAGAAGAAGAGCTGGACTTCTACACCATCTTTCTGTCAATATCGATCCAAGATAAGAGATCAGCTTGTTTTAATTTTTTTTTTTAAATTTTATGTATTTAAATTATAAACTTTTTAATTAATGTAATATTTATTTTTATGCTCTTTAATTTCATGCTTTTTATTTTTATTATAATTTAATTTTTATACTATTATTATTACTTTTTATTTTATTACAAGTAGATGCTAAGATCTAACTAGTAGATCCTAGTACCAAGTTTAAATTTTTTCATCTTTTAATTTTTGCTTTTTATTTTTTGACTTCATTTTTTATTTTAAAACTCTTTTATTTTCTTTTTCTTTTATAAAATCAAAGATTTCAAATCTAAAAATACTATCTTCCATGTGGATTCGATCCGACTCACTGCTATCTATGTATTCTTAATTATTTTAAGAAGTCAGTTTAAACTGATAAATACGGTGTCTTAATGACAACATCGAACTCTTATCAAGAATCTATGGAGGTAACCGGTCCCCTTTATTCAGCTAAAGGGATCGAGGTCGTCAAGCCGCAGGGGCAAAAAGTTTCTTCTTTCGACATTCGTCTGATAGAGATTCGAATGGAGATGGTGCCACCAGCCTCTCTTTCTTCTTCAGCTATGAACAATCTTAGAATTGCCATTGAGTTTTTGGAGAGCCATCTCGCTCCTACGGATAGACGAGCCTTGGACGAAGAGGGTGCTCTATTGGAAATAATGTTCCAAAGCCAATCATCAGTCTAATGATGATTAAGCTATTTTATATAATTATATATGAATTATTAGTTGAATAAAATTTATTCTAGTTTTTTCATCACAAATTTTTCATCTTCTAATAAACTCTTATTTGTTGTGATGAAGTTCTTTGGACTATTTAGAATCGACAAAGAAGAATTTATCGTTTAGTCTTTAGATATGTTCGCAATCAAACGATACGTTGTTACTAAGAAGGACAATGTCTATCGAGTATAGATCATTGTGTACTAAATAGGTTGGTTGTTCTCTTAATCAAGGAGTGTGGAGATACTGGTATGGCATGCAGGTAAGATGTAGGGATACATCTGCACTAAACATGATCGACTTCAAAGCTTTTCTGCTATCAAGAATTACTCTGATGGAATATGGACATAGGTGTCCCTCCGATCTGAGATCACCATAATGACTTTCAAGCAACTCACTGTGCTTTGGTGCTGAACTATCTAAAAGATTTTTAGGTACAATCAAGTACTTAAAGAGTCGGTGTGTGAGTCAAGATGGGATTAACCACTCTTGGATATAGGAGTTGTGTTTGATAGTATTTTAATTTAAAAAAGTCTTGGCTAGGATAGTCCTTATGAGGGGTCATAGGACTAATTGCTTTGAGATATGATTTGGATGTATCTTTCAGAATTGACAGTTTAATCTTGAGTCATCCTATGCACAGAAGTCAAAGAAATGAATTATATGATAACCATATTCACGCAGATTCTGAATATTATGATTGTGCTATTCGACCTATCTGAACGTTGGGTACTATTACTAGATGGTCACTTTGATTAGTATAAAAAATTGATTCCTATGCTACCGACTTAGGTTCGAACCTATGGGATCACACACACTAGAGGTTCCTGCCTGATCTAATGATTGATCAAGAAAAATTTAATTAGTGATTTAATCATTGATTAACTTAATTTGATTGAGTGATTATTTTTAGAACAAGATCAATTGAATTAGATTCATTTAGATTTGATCCAATTAGGTTATAAGATGATCTAATCATCAAGAAGGTTTGATCCCTAATTTGATCAAAACTTTGGCTTGATTAATTTTTGATCTGATTAGGATTTAACTAAGCCTAATTAAGCTTAAATAAGTTGAATTTAATATGATCTAATTGGGCCAAACCAATTTAGATTCGATTGGTTCAATTGAAGGACTAATAATGAGACTAGTTTGACTAGTCTTCCCATGCACCACATCACCCTTTGATTTGCGCCATCCTTTCTCCATGAGAAAAGATTTCTCATGAATTTTTCCCATGCAAGGGAGGGTGTGCATTCTCCCTTCTCATGTGCCTTATGGATTGGTTTGATCTAGTTACCAATTGAATTCGAATGAAATTTGAATTTCAATAGGTAACCACTTGATCTAAACCACTTTTTCATGCCTCCTTTATTTGTGCGCATCTATAAAATATTTAATTTTATGGACGTGCAAAAAAAGGAGAAAGGTAGAAAGAAGAGAGAATGTGCAACAAAAAGAAAGTTCAAAAAAAAAGTTTTTGATCTTGTGCATGAGCTCTTCTACATGAGAAAAAATCAAAAAGAAAAGAGAGTTCTAGGCGCAAGAAATTTGGGTGAGAGCATACCCTAGAATCTATCTAGGATTTGGAATTTAGATCTATAAGTTATGAGGGTCGTGACTTCATAAATCCAGATAAAGAACCTCCTCAACTTCTCATCTTCATTCATTGAGATTCGGAGCATCCAAAGACCTAGTTAAGAAGATCAAAAAAAGTTTGATCTAAATTAGCCATTGAAGATTTCTGCATAGCACTCGAAAGAAACTGATCAAGATCAAGGCCTCATGTAGATTACCCATGGAGGCCAGACATATATGTGGCTACATCGCAGCATTCAGATCTACACCAAAAAGATCAGATTGTGGAGTTCTTCTATCCGAAATATGGTAACGTATTCTGAACACGTAGAGCAGTAAAATAGTTTTACTATTAAATTTATTTTTATTTTTAGATATGCATGCATATATAATACATTAGATCCTATAGCATGTAGGATTCTCAAATTAAATCTATAGCTTTTTATTATTAATATGATTAATAATATTATCTACTATGCATTTATCAAAAATTTTTTTCAAAAATAGAGCTAGAAATCCTACGCACTCCTTTCAAATGGTATCAGAGCAGTAGGTTCTTTGATGTATTATATATATATGATTTAGATTATTTTTAGATTAGATCTAAATAATAAGTTGATCTAAAAAATAAAAATGATGATCGCATGGACGGTAAGTTGTCCTATTGTAAGATTTATCCCTTACAGTGGAGAGATTATCCTGGTATATTATGATCTATAAAATTGATCATAAAAATTTTAGATTAGATCTTGTTGGGGATAAATCCCGCTCCTGCTGAAGCCCGGCCCGACGCTCAGCATAATGCAATCAGTAGCCGCAGAAGAGCTTCAGCGCACTGGTCTAGCCGAACTCCTTCAGCCGGTCGAACTGCCAAACGACCGAACTCCCAGCGGTCGAACTTCTTCCAGCAGGCCGAACTGGTCAGCTCCCGAGCTTCTTCCGGACTCCCAGCGTCGAGACCAAACTTCCTGGGCGGCCGAACTCCTTCGGACTCCCCACGGTCGAACTCCTTCGGACCGACTCCAAGCGGCCGAGCTTCAACGAAGTCCTCTCAGCGGCCGAACTCCTCAGCAGTCGTCACTCCGAACTCCTCAGCGGTCGCCCTCATCGAACTTTGGCCGACCGAGCTCCTACCGAATTCTCGAGTGTCCAAGCCTCAGTCGAAGTCCAACAGCCGGCCGAACCTCCAAACGGCCGAGCTTCGGATTCTCAGCAACCGAACTCTTCAACGGATGAGCCTTAGCTGCATACCTCCAGCCAGACGCCTATGGGAGCCGAACTCCCTCCTATCTTCCTCTTCAGGAGCCCGAACTCCTCCGAAATGGGCACACGAAGGCCTTCAACCCTTCATTCGGCAAGCTCTGCAACCATCACCATCAGTCAGTCCGCCGCAGGCGATAGCGACCCACTGTCAGGCGGCGATGGCTGTCACCCTCAATCCGCCGATCCACTATCAGACGGCGATGGCTGTCACCCTCAATCCGCCGACCCACTATCAGACGGCGATGGCTGTCACCCTCAATCCACCGCACACGACACCAGTGAGACTGACTCCGTCGAACCTCGAGCGGCCCGCCAGCACGCGGCTGCAGTTGTCACCATCAAGCTCCACTATATAAAGGACCCTCTCGACACGCTAAGGCTAAGCTCTCTGAACTCTCGACTCTCTAAGCTCTCCTCCTCATCTCTAAGCTCCGGAACTCATTCCGAGCACTCCATTACTGTTGGCCAAAAACTAACTTGACCGTCGGAGGGTCCTGCCAGAGCCACCACCCCATCGGTTCTGGATGGGACTTCGTTTTGTAGGTCCCTGACGGCGACCTCAACGGCCTCGACTCCGGCGAGCTCCGACGAAGATGGATTTCTGCACTAACAGATTGGCGCTAGAGGAAGGGCTTGAACCTTCGAGGTTCCCTTGTTCTTAAAGGAGTGCTCGGCGATCCCTCTCTTCCCTCTCCGGAGATCTTTCTTTTCTCTGTCGAAGAGAAAATGCCGCCCAGGAAGTCCCGTCCAGGCCCATCTGTTCCTGCTTCAGCCCCGGCGGCCTAGGTTCCACCTGCACTTGTGGTGGATGTGAAGCGGTTCGGCCTGCTTGTCCGATAGATCCGTGGCCTCACGGAGGCGTTGCAGGCTATACAGCAGCCTTCGATGGCGACTCCACCAACAAGCCCACCATGAGGGCACGAGGAATCAGCCTTAAGGAAGAGCCCAATCGCCCCGAAGAGAGAAACGGAGAGCAGAAGTTCCCCCGCCGAAGCGGAATGAAGTTCGGTGCGAGGAAGGCCGAACCCACTCATGAGCCCATCATCGAGGAAGTCCCGATAAAGAAGTATGAAGTCCTCCCGCGGAAGCTTCCACGAAAAAGCGGAACGAAGTTCGACGCAAGTGAGGCCGAACTCACGCTCCAGTATGTCCCCCAAGGGAACCGCCTACAAAGTGTTCACCGGAGGCAAACGAAGTTCGGGCAAGAAAAGCCGAGCTCCCCTTGAGCTCGTCCGAACTCATCCGAACAAGAGCAGCAGGAAGTTCTCCCACGGCGGGTCTCGCGGGAAAAGGAATGAAGTTCGGCTCGAAGAAAAGCCGGGCTCTCCCCAAAGCTCGGCATCAAGGCGAAATGAAGCTTGGTGAAAAGCCGAACTCCTCAGCTCAACCTCCAAATAAAGTTCGGCACCGGCAAGGACGGAACGAAGCCCCCCGCGGAATGAAGTTCGGCACAAGCGAGGGCGGAGCAAAGTTCTCCCGCGAAATGAAGTTCGGAGGAAGACCGAACTCATTAGCTCATTGAAATAAAGTTCGACGGAAGCAAGGCGGAACTCTCCCTTTTGAGCTCATCAATGAAGCTCGGCGCAAGCGAAGCCGAACTCCACCTTAAAGCCCACCATCACAGTGAAAGTTCGGCGCAAGCAGTGGCGGAACGAAGTTCTCCCACGAATGAAGTTCGGCATCAAGTGAGGCCGAACTCCGCAGCAGATCACCCAAGTGAAGTTCGGCCGCGCTCGAGACCGCCCTAGGACGATCGAGGCCGAACTCCCCCTTAAGTACGTCGCTACAACGAATTCACGGAAGGTGCGATAAAGTTCGGGCAAGCAAAGCCGACCCCCTCTCTGCGAGCAAGGAAGTCCGGACAAAGAAGCATGAAGTTCTCCCACGGAAAGTTTCGCGGGAAAGCGGAATGAAGCTCCACGCAAGCGAAGCCCGAACTTCTCGAGCTCACCGCAAAGGAAGCCCCGACAGAAGGGCGCGAAGAAATCCTCCTCCCGAAAGATTCCGCAGCTACGACCCGCTCCTCTAACTCGAATTCTCGACGAAGTTAAGAGCCAGCCGCCAAGACCTGAAGGACTACGGCCTCCCCAAACGTGCGCGATCAAGGCAAGTAAAGCCCCTACCATCGCGACCACGGCCACGACACTGAGGAATACGTTCAGCTCCAAGACGAGATTGAAGAGCTCGTCCAAAAAGGGACGACGGGATAAATTCCTCCGAATGCCGAGTCTGAAGCAGGAGAAGATCGGCTAAAGGCGCTGCCGTAACTGGAAAAGACAAGAAGGTCGGCCGCCTTCGCGGCGTCATCAACGCCACCCCGGGGAGGAGCTAGGAGCTAGCTACATCGGGGATTGTCATCCCCAGCGACAAAGTCAAGAGAAGCATGTTCCAAATTAAGAAGGCCGGCATGAGATAGAGGAGGTCGTCTGGACGGGACTTACTGCCCGAGGGAACTCCGAGGAACAACACCCCGACAACCCTCGAACGAAAATGCGCTGCGATCAGCTTCTCCTCGGTAAAACTCTCCCCTCTCAATAAAATCATTTCTGGATGCGAAAACTATGCGATGACAGGGAAGAAGCAGTCAGCCGCGTTAGAAACAGGAGGAGAACCTCGTCCTAGCGCGAGCAAAGTCGAAGGCCCCGTCCACGAAGGACGGGATGGGGGGAGAGGCGAGGACGACGGTCCTCATGTGCCCCCACAGCCGGCTAGGAACAGGAGGAGAACCTCGTCCTAGCGTGAGCAAAGTCGAAGGCCCCGTCCACGAAGGACGGGATGGGGGGAGAGGCGAGGACGACGGTCCTCATGTGCCCCCACAGCCGGCTAGGAACAGGAGGAGAACCTCGTCCTAGCGTGAGCAAAGTCGAAGGCCCCGTCCACAAAGGACGGGATGGGGGGAGAGGCGAGGACGACGGTCCTCATGTGCCCCCACAGCCGGCTAGGAACAGGAGGAGAACCTCGTCCTAGCGTGAGCAAAGTCGAAGGCCCCGTCCACAAAGGACGGGATGGGGGGAGAGGCGAGGACGACGGTCCCCATGTGCCCCCACAGCCCGTTGAGGAACAGGAGGAGAACCTCGTCCTAACGTGAGCAAAGTCGAAGGCCCCAACCACAAAGGACGGGATGGGGGAGAGAGGCGAGGACGACGGTCCCCATGTGCCCCCACAGCCCATTGGGAACAGGAGGAGAACCTCGTCCTAACGCGAGCAAGGTCGAAGGCCTCGTTCACCTAAAATAAGATGGGGGAGAGGCGTGGATGACGGTCCCCATGTGCCCCCACAGTCGCGTTAGGAACAGGAGGAGAACCTCGTCCTAACGCGAGCAACAAGCTCGACTGCAGGAGATAAGATCTCCCCCGAGGGAAGCTCGGCCGCAGGAGATAAGATCTCCCCCGAGCGTGCACTTTGACCTCGGCTGTAGGAGATAAAATCTCCCCCGAGGGAAGCTCGGCTGTAGGAGATAAGATCTCCCCCGAGCGCGCACTTCGGCTGCAGGAGATAAGATCTCCCCCGAGGAAAGCTCGGCCGTAGGAGATAAGATCTTCCCCGAGGGAAGCTCGATCGTAGGAGATAAGATCTCCCCCGAGCGCGCACTTCAATCTCGACCGTAGGAGATAAGATCTCCCCCAAGGGAAAGCTCGGCCGTAGGAGATAAGATCTCCCCCGAGCGCAACACTTCGGCTGCAGGAGATAAGATCTCCCCCGAGGGAAGCTCGGCCGTAGGAGATAAGATCTCCCCCGAGCGCGCACTTCGGCTGCAGGAGATAAGATCTCCCCCGAGGGAAGCTCGACTGCAGAAGATAAGATCTCCCCGAGCGACTTCAACCTCGATCGTAGGAGATAAGATCTCCCCCGAGGGAAGCTCGACCGCAGGAGATAAGATCTCCCCCGAGCGCGACTTCGACTGCAGGAGATAAGATCTCCCCCGAGCGACCTGAACACCTCGGTTAGGAACAGGAGGAGAACCTCGTCCTAACGCGAGCACTTCAACCTCGGCCGCAGGAGATAAGATCTCCCCCGAGGGAAGCTCGGCCGCAGGAGATAAGATCTCCCCGAGCGCGCACTTCGACTGCAGGAGATAAGATCTCCCCCGAGCGCGCACTTCAACCTCGACCGCAGGAGATAAGATCTCCCCCGAGCACGCACTTCAACCTCGATCGTAGGAGATAAGATCTCCTCCGAGCGCGTACTTCGACTGTAGGAGATAGATCTCCCCCGAGGGAAGCTCGGCTGCAGGAGATAAGATCTCCCCCGAGCGCGCACTTCGGCTGCAGGAGATAAGATCTCCCCCGAGCGCGCACTTCGGCTGCAGGAGATAAGATCTCCCCCGAGGGAAGCTCGCTGCAGGAGATAAGATCTCCCCGAGCGCGCACTTCAACCTCGGCAGGAGATAAGATCTCCCCCGAGCTCCCCCGAGTTCGAGGACTCGACCGCAGGAGATAAGATCTCCCCCGAGCGCGCACTTCGGCTGCTGAGATGAGACCTCCCCCGAGCAACTTCGGCTATGAATCAGATCTCCCCCGAGGAACTGGGCTAACCTCGGCAGTAGGAGATGAGATCTCCCCCGAGCGCCCGCATCGGCTCCGGCTAGGGATAAGGTCTTCGGATAGACGTGAGGCCCGCGACGACCTCGGCCGGGGGGCTTCAACATCGACCTCGGTTAGAGAAAGCTATCATGTCAACCTCGGCCAGAGAGCTTCGACATCAGCTTCATCAACTTTGGCTGGAAATGAGTCCCGCTGGAGGTGAGGTCTCCCCCAAGCCTCAGCTTCAACTTCAACGTCAACACTGGCTGGAGATGAGACCTCCCCGAGCTTCAGCTACGACAAGCGCGGGACCCGGAAGAAGGCTTCGGCAGTCGCCTATTGTGGTACTCCCTTCGTTCAAACTTTTGAACTCGGGAGTGGGGGGCTACTGTTGGGGATAAATCCCGCTCCTGCCGAAGCCCGGCCCGACGCTCAGCATAATGCAACCAGTAGCCGCAGAAGAGCTTCAGCGCACTGGTCTAGCCGAACTCCTTCAGCCGGCCGAACTGCCAAGCGACCGAACTCCCAGCGGCCGAACTTCTTCCAGCAGGCCGAACTGGTCAGCTCCCGAGCTTCTTCCGGACTCCCAGCGTCGAGACCAAACTTCCTGGGCGGCCGAACTCCTTCGGACTCCCCACGGCCGAACTCCTTCGGACCGACTCCAAGCGGCCGAGCTTCAATGAAGTCCTCTCAGCGGCCGAACTCCTCAGCGGACGGGCTTTAGCGGAATCTCAGGAGCCCGAACTCCTCAGCAGTCGTCACTCGGCCGAACTCCTCAGCGGTCGCCCTCATCGAACTTCGGCCGACCGAGCTCCTACCGAACTCTCAAGTGTCCAAGCCTCAGCCGAAGTCCAACAGCCGGCCGAACCTCCAAACGGCCGAGCTTCGGATTCTCAGCAGCCGAACTCTTCAGCGGACGAGCCTTAGCTGCATACCTCCAGCCAGACGCCTATGGGAGCCGAACTCCCTCCTATCTTCCTCTTCAGGAGCCCGAACTCCTCCGAAATGGGCACACGAAGGCCTTCAACCCTTCATTCGGCAAGCTCTGCAACCATCACCATCAGTCAGTCCGCCGCAGGCGATAGCGACCCACTGTCAGGCGGCGATGGCTGTCACCCTCAATCCGCCGACCCACTGTCAGGCGGCGATGGCTGTCACCCTCAATCCGCCGCACACGGCACCAGTGAGACTGACTCCGCCGAACCTCGAGCGGCCCGCCAGCACGCGGCTGCAGTTGTCACCATCAAGCTCCACTATATAAAGGACCCTCCCGACACGCTAAGGCTAAGCTCTCTGAACTCTCGACTCTCTAAGCTCTCCTCCTCATCTCTAAGCTCCGGAACTCATTCCGAGCACTCCATTACTGTTGGCCGAAAACTAACTTGACCATCGGAGGGTCCTGCCGGAGCCACCACCCCATCGATTCCGGACGGGACTTCATTTTGCAGATCCCCGACGGTGACCTCAGCGGCCTCGACTCCGGCGACCTCCGACGAAGATGGATTTCTGCACCAACAGATCTAATCCATTTATTTTTTAAAATTTATCATGAATTAGTGTTTATTAGATCTATAATTATTTTTTGGAGTATATAAGATTAAACCTGAATAGGATCTTAAGAAAATTCTGTTCGTCGGTCAAGCCAGCTCAACCAGTGTGCCAGCCATGATACAATTTCTAGATTGATGCTCCAGCCAGCTCAATCAGGAACCTGATCGGCTCGAATTCAATTCGAGCTAGCTCAGATGGGATCTGAGCCTGCCCAATTGGAATAATGGCCTTTGGGCCTTTTGCCCGAGTCGGCTATCTCAGAAACCAAGCCAGCTCGACTTCTGTTTGAGCCAGCTTGAATGGGATCTAAACCAACCTGACTGAGAAGTTGGCTGAATATCATAATTGGCTAGTTTTATATGATCAAATCTATATCTAGTGCTTGTTTATGAAATAAGCCAATCCATTTTTTGAAATAAGATGATCTATTTAGTGAAACAGTACTAGAATGTAAAAAATCTTTTAAAATTTTGAAAAATATTTTCAAAATATCAAACTCCAATCCTCAACCTAAAATTTAATTGAGAATTAAGTATGATGAATTAGGATCTAGAATTATGAATTAAAGATCCTAAGTCATTGATCATAAAATGTGGGTTATCGGATTAGTCAAATTAGATCCATTAATTGGGTTAGACCTAAGGTTAGTTAAAGAATAGACTAAATTAGAATAATTAATTAAATCTAACTAAATGTTGATTTAGATTAGATCAAAGACTCTTTAGACCAAATTACAATAGTTATAGTTGGTCAAGCCCATGCTTTTAACGAGGACCAAATGGACTTGATTCATGGCTACGCGGTCAAACCTAAAATTGCTAGGTTGCTCAAATTGAAACTAATGAATCAGATGGTGTCTAAGATAAGTCTGGCAGCTCAGATCAGTGATTTTTAATTGGGAGCTACTCGCACTGATTTGATCTTTGACGAGTTAATGACATATCCCTTTCATTGATCTTATTTACCTGGCCATCCTGATAAATTAGATTTTAATTAGATCACTTGATGATTTGGGCTCATCCATATCAATTAGGCAAATCAGTTTGACTAATTTAGGTGCTCCTAATGCCAGTTTTAATTTGGTCTTTATTGATCTGACTTGGTGAAGTCAGTGGGAGGATCCAAATTGATAGGTTGATTATTCTTAAAATAGTTAATAAAATCTTCTAAAATTATTAAGTTCTTAAAATAATAAACTTATGGTGATAACTAAGTCATAGCCTTTCATTAAGTTGAATGATAATGAATCCATTAGTTTAATAATCATTGAAGATCCAAAGACTTAGTGCTTATTGACTAATGAAATTATCATTCATAATATGATAATTTGATCGTGTCTTTCTAATGCTGGTCAGATTGGCTGGCCAAAGTCGGACCTGATCATTCATTGATCTGATGCACCAAATATGGTCATGTTAATGATTGGACCTAACTAGATCTTTCCAGTGGAGGCCAAAGCCTATTGATTAAATTTTTAGGGCAAAAATTAAATTACTAAAAGTTGTTTGATGAAATAATTGGTTATGAATCTATCCATAGGTGTACACAGGTTGACCAACCAAAGTTAGGCTTATGTGTAGTATATGTGGATTCTAGTATCTACTAAGAAATTAAGAGAAATTTCTCGAATTAGAGGTATAAGCTACCGATTCGAATAAAATAGTGAAAGAACCTTTAGATTAAAGTCTAAGTCTTTAGAGTAAATAATTCATATACTAATTAGATCTATGATTTTTCTTTTGTGCAAAAATGGCCACTATCCTATCGCTCCAACTACTACAAAAAAGGGCTACGGCAGCGGTTCGTAACCACTATTGTAGCCTAAAAAATTACTGTCATAGGCTATGGTAGTGGTTTTCTAACCGCTGCTACTACAGCCATCGCCATAGCTCTATGATAGCGGTTGTTGCAGCAGTTGTTAGAACTGCTGCCATAGATAGTCTATTGCAGCAGTTTATAAACCACTGCAATAAATTGACCTATAGCAGCGGTTAACCACTGCCATAGGTTATCTATAGCAGCGGTTACATAATCGCTGCCATAGATCTAATATAGCGGTTGGCACCGTTTGCATCAGAAACCTATTACAGCGGTTATAAAACTACTACCGTAGATCTTGAATAATTAAAAAAATAAAATTTTAATTTTTTTATATATTTTATCTGATAAATATAGATATATAATATAAAAAAATATAATAAATATAAAAATTATTCTAAAATACTAAAATTTTATTACTGAACAAAATTTATTATAATATTTTTAAAAAAAATAAAATATATCAAAAGTCTCCTAAATCTACATCATCGTCGTCGTCGTCGTCACCTGGAGCCAGAGTCGAAGCTGGAGCAGGAGCAGGAGCCGGAGCTGAAGCTGGAGCGGGAGTCGAAGCTAGAGCTAGAATGTAGATCAACATATCCTCGAAGTCTATGACTCCAAAATGTGTGCTGAGTGTCAACATCATATCTCTCACGATGCCCTCCAGATGAGATGTGCGCTCCTCAACCCGATCTGCCCGCATCGCAGCATGATCTGTCCGTGCCAATACCTCCTCAAGCTTCTCCTGACCGACGATACTGAAAGTCTATGAGGAGATGCTCGCCTCAGATCAGTAGCTCATCGACATGTATCCGGGCCTACATCGGATCCTCCTAGAGTGCTCAGGCCCCAAGACCTGAAACAGATGGTCATGGGGCCTAGAGGTATCCGAGCCCTCGCTCGTGAGCACATCAAACTGATCCTATAATTATAAATTAAAATAAAATTTTATAAGAAATACTATAATACTAATCATATATACTAATATATTTAATACTTACAAATATATGCTCGATCGCGGCATTCATCGGCCTGCTCATCTTGTCCGTGCGGTTGGATTGGAAGATCTCGCTACGGTTGGACATCACTCCATCTCTCATCAATTATAACATAGAATAAATTTATCAGAAAGATGATAAAAAATATGAATTTAATTTATCTAGTAAGATTTAGAATTAATTATCTCTCTATGCACATGACTGACCATAGGCTCGCGGCCTAAAGTGTGCGTATACTCCTAGGCTACATGGTTCTCCCAATTCTGACAAGAGGTAGCCTAACAAGTATTTAAATAAATAATAAATATTTAAAAATTATTTAAATAAAATTTTAAGTGTATTGAAAAATTTAAAAGTTTAGAATTTTACCTCGAACTCCTGGCTCCTCCAGTGTCTAACCATCCTCTCCCACTGACTCGGAGGACAGTCCTGTATCCAAGAAACAAGCTCCTCTGAAGTGTCTCATCGATGCTCGAGCCATCCTCTATGGAGCTTGACCTTGTAACCTCGGTACAACTCTTCGATCTTCTTCAGTCGGGCATCTCGAGCCCTCTCGTGATTGGGAAAATCGTACCTTCTTTGCATAAATTTATCAAAAATGAGTTATAAAATTATTCTAATCAAACATATATAGTATAAATATATAAAATGCATAAATATAACTAAGATGCACGTACTTACCCATATCTCCTTCCATACCTAGTCTTTGATGGCAGCATCCATCAAACGCCAGTCTCTTATCTCATAATCAGATACCATTTGGTCCTTTAATCATTCATTTATCATTTAACGGTCGAAACTAATGTATACTAAATTGATCAAGATAACGATATCCGATTGAAGTAAAATTTTGATAGTATGCTACAAACATCATCGAGATCATTGTTGTAGATTTTTGGATCCATCGAAGATCTCCATCTATTAGATCATCATATCGTCGTTCGTGGTCATCGAAATCAAATTTTTTTAATCAACAAAGCTAGGACCATCAGATCGAGATGATATTTTACGATGACACTCTAATGATAATTATTTAGATAATGAATAGTGAAGATGGATATTAAATTTTAAAATTATATAATATTTAAATATATATATATATAGCAGCGATTACAATTAATCGCTGCCATAAATCAGATTATAGCAACGGTTCCTACTAATCACTGCTATAGGTCCGACTTATGGCAGCGGTTATAATGAACCATTGCTATAGCTCAATCTATGATAGTAATTTTTTGTAACCACTGCTATAGATCCGACCTACGTCAATGATTTTCTATAATCGCTGCTATATGTCGGACCTATAGCAGCGGTTACAAAAACTGCTGGCATAGGTCCGACCTATAGCAGTGGTTAACGAAAATCACTATCGTAAGAGCTATGGCAGCGGTTTCGAAAAGCGCTGCCATAAGCCTTTTTTATAGTAGTGTTCGATCATTATTGGATAATCATAAACTCATGGAACGCAACTTCGATAGCTGGTATCGAAAGTTAAAGATCATTCTGGAGCATGAATGGATCTTATATATGTTGACTGATCCAGCACCTGAGGAGCCAGCCTCGAACGCTATTAAAATGGTGAGAGACACATACCAAAAGTGGCTCAATGACCGTACCACCATTCGGTGCATTATGCTGGTGGCAATGAATGATGAGTTTAGCTGTAGGTTCGAGAATGCTCAGCCTGAGGAAATGCTTCAAATGTTGAACGACTTTTTTGGCACGCCTAACGATGTTGAAAGGTATAAAACTAGTTGTGCCATTTTCAATGCTCGTATGAGAGACGGAACATCAGTCACTGATCATGTATTGTACATGATCGAGATAATTGAATGCCTAAGTAAGCTGGATTTTCTCCTACATGAGCAGCTCGGAAAGGATGCGATCCTAAATTCTTTGCCCAACTCCTTCCTCCCTTTTCTTACTCATTTCAGAATGACAAAGCCTACAGTAAACTACCATGGATTATTAGGGTTGCTGTAGAACTTTAAGAAGGATCACCAACTTTAAAAAGAGTTAGTGAATGTAGTGGAAGGGTCTTCTTCTCGTCGACCCTTTAAGAAAGGAAAGAAAAAAAATTAGAAGAAGAATAATAAGAAGGTGCAGCCGCATGCTGGGATGTTTACATAAGATCAGACCAAGAAGCGCAAGCCCGACCAGAGCCAGGTAGAGTGCTTCTTTTGCAAGAAGTAGGGGCATTAGAAGAGTAACTGTCCTCAGTACATTGCCACCCTAGACCCAAATAGGCCGAGGAGGAAGCAAGTAGTTGCTGCGCAAGATAATTATATGATAATATCTTGCAACTTCTCAATTTGTGATACTACTACCTGGGTATTAGATATCAAAAATTCTTATCATATTTGTAATTCGATGCAAGATTTGCAGATCAGTAAGAGATTTGGTGAAGGCGAGAGATTTCTAAACGTTGAAGATGGAAGATAAGTTCTAGTTCTAGCTTTAGGAATCATGAACCTTATAATCAATTCTCATAGAGTTATTCTTAGTGATTGTCATTTTTGTCCAAATTTTTTATTGAATATAATTTTTGTAGGCCTTTTGGCCAAGAACAATTATCAATTTTCAATAAACGCAAATTTTTATAATGTCATTTTTAATGGTGTTATAGTTTGTATTGGATAATTGAATAACAAAATATATCTATTATCACAGCCTATTAATATAGTCCAGTTCTCTGGTAAACATTCTAGATTTGATGATGTGTTAGATGTCTACCTTAGGCACTATAGGCTAGGTCATATTAATAAAGATAGAATAAACAGATTGGCTAAAGAAGAAATTCTTGAGGTCAGTGATTGTGAATCACTTCCAATCTGTGAGTCCTGTCTCCTTGAAAAGATGACCAAATCATCTTTTATTGGAAAGGATGAATGAGCCAATGAACTCCTAAGACTAGTACATACTGATATATGTGAATCCATGAGGACAATCGCTAGAGGTGGATATTTTTACTTCATAACCTTCACAGACGATCTATCGAAGTATGAGTATGTCTATTTAATGAAGCATAAGTCAGAGTCGTTTAAAATGTTCAAACTATTCCATAATGAGGTAGAAAAATAAATTGGAAAGAGTATTAAAATTCTTCTATCTAATCGAGAGGATGAGTACCTTTCTAGTGAATTTCTAATATATCTTAGAGAGAATGAAATTCTCTCCCAATAGACTCCTCTTGGAACATCACAACATAATGATGTGTCCAAAAAGAGGAATCGAATCCTGTTAGACATGATTCGATCCATGATGGGATTTGTCGGTCTGCCTATCTCCTTATGGGGATATGCGCTTGAGTCAACTTGTTATATTCTGAATAGGATGTCGAGTAAGTCTATTTCTAAAATACCATATGAGAAATGGACATGACGTAAGCCAACACTCTCGTACCTTAGGATTTGGGGATGTCCGGCTTATGTCAGATGTTTACCAACGAACAAGCTCGGATCTAGGTCTGTAGTTTTATAGGGAATCCAAAAGAGATCAAAGGATATTACTTCTACCTAGCTGATGAACAAAAGATATTTGTCAGTCTTAAGGTAGTATTTTTAGAAAAAGAGTTTCTTAGTGAAGGGACTAATGTCTCTAAGGTTAAGCTTGAGAAAGTTCGATAGGTGGAAGAACCGACATAAGTAGCTGAACCTGAACTGGATTTAATTTGATCAGACCCGGAGCCTACTAAACTTGCACTCTTAAGGTAATCTGGTAGAGTATCACATCAGCTGAACAGATGCTACAATTTTCTGGTTCGAGATGATGATCTTGTCGAACTCGATGAGAATGACGAGGATCCATTCACCTACATGAATGCAATGTAGAGATTCGACTCTGAAAAATGGCTTAAGGTGATGTAATCCAAAATAGAGTCCATGAAGATCAACGATGTATGAATATTGGTTGACCCACTCGAAGGGATAAAACTCATAAGGTGTAAGTGGATCTTTAAAAGAAAAAGGGACGCAGATGGAAAGATGGAGATGTATAAAGTCCATCTTGTTGCCAAGGGGTATTGTCAATATTATGGTATTGACTATGACGAGATATTCTTTCTTATGGTAATGCTCAAGTCCATTCGAATCATGCTTACGATAGCTGTGCATCTGAACTATGAAATCTAGCAAATAGATGTGAAAAGAGCTTTCTTAAATGGAGAGCTAGCTAAAAAGGTGTATATGATACAACATGAAGATTTTACATCCATAGATGAGTCTAAGGTGTGCAAGCTTTAAAGACCCATTTATAGACTAAAGTAGGCATCTTGGAGTTGAAACATACATTTTGATAGGACGATCAAGACGTATAGCTTCGTTAAGAACGAAGTAGAGCCCTGCATATATAAGTGGGCTAATGGTCCGATGGTTATATTCCTCATTTTATATATGGATGATATTCTCTTAATCGAGAATGATGTTCCGGCATTACAAGGAGTAAAGATCTGGCTGTCATCACAGTTCTCCATGAAGGATCTAGGAGAAGCTTCCTACATCCTAGGGATAAAGATCTATAGAGATAGATCTAAAAGATTGCTTGGGTTATCCCAGTCTATGTACATTGACACTATGCTGAAGAGATTCAGCATAGAGAATTCTACGAAAGGCTATCTACCGATAGACCATGAATTTTCTCTCTCGAAGAGAGATTGTCCGATAACACCTCAAGAGAGAGAGCATATGAGTAGAATTCCATATGCTTCGATAGTGAATTCTATTATGTATGCTATGACATGTATGCGATTAGATGTGGCACCTCACTAGGGATAGTGAGTAGATACCAATCTAATCCAGAGGAGAACCACTGAAAGATTATTAAAACCATCTAGAAATATTTAAGAAATACTAAACACCAGTGGCTTATTTATGGTGAATCAAACTTAAAACTTATGGAGTTTATAGACTTCAGTTTCCAATCTGATCATGATGACAGCAAGAGTGTGTCGGGGTATGTGTTTATCCTTATCATCTGAAAAAATTTCAAGCAGTACACCATGGCCAATTCACTATGCGAGACAAAATATATTACTACATTAGATGTTGCCAAAGAAGTGATGTGACTGAAGAAGTTCATCATCGAGCTCGGAGTAGCACCCTCCCTCAATGGTCTAATTCTGCTTTTTTGCGATAGCTCTAGAGCCATAGCTCAAACAAAAAAATCGAAGGCACATAAGCAGACAAAGCATATTCTACGCCATTTTTATCTTGTTCGAAAGATCGTGGATCAAGGTAACATCAATCTTCAGAAGATCGATAGGAAGGAGAACCTGGCTGATCCATTCACTAAGCCATTATGGTGAAGGAGTTTGACAACTTCAAGTCGAAGATAGGTATACGATACTGCACCGATGGCTTCAGACCAAGTGAAAAATTATTGAAAATAGTATCCCAAAGCCAATCATTAGCTTGATGATGATTGAGTTATTTTATGTAATTATATATGAATTATTAATTGAATAAAAATTATTTTAACTTTTTTATCATAAATCTTTCATCTTCTAATGAACTTCTATCTATTGTGATGAAGTCCTTAGGACTATTTAGAATCGACAAAGAAGGATTTATCGTTTATTCCTTAGATAAGTTCACAACCAAATGATACGTTGTTACCAAGGATGACAACGTCTATCGAGTATAGATCGTTATGTATCATATAGATTGGTTGTCCTCTTAACAAAGGAGCATGGAGATACTGGCATAGCATGCATGTGAGATATAAGGATACATCTGTACTGAAGTGACCAACTTTAGAGCTTTTCTGCTATCAAGAATTGCTCTGATGAAATATGGCCATAAGTATTTCTCTGACCTGAGATCATCATGGTAACTTTCAAGCAACTCACTATGCTTTGGTGCCGGACTACTTGAATTTTTAATTCAGTGATAGAAGATTTTTAGGTAAAGTCGAGTACTTGAGGAGTCGATGCATGAGTTAAGATAGGATTGACCACTCCTGGATATAAGAGCTATGTTTAATAGTATTTTAATTTAGCAAAATCTTGGTCATGATAGTTCTTATGAGGCGTCACAGGACTAATTGCTTTGAGATATGATTTGGATGTATCTTCCAGGATTGATAGTTTAACCCTAAGTCATCCTATGCATAGAGATCAAAGGGATGAATTATGCGGTAACTATGTTCACGTAGATTTTGAATATTATGATTACACTATTTGGCCTATCCGAATATCGGGTACCATTGCTAGATGGTCATTTTGATTAGTATAAAAAAATTAATTTATGTGCTACCAACTTAGATTCGAACCTACAAGATCACACACACTAGTGGTTCCTATCCGATCTAATGATTGATCAAAAAAATTTAATTAATAATTTAATCATTAATTAACTTAATTTGATTGAGTGATTATTTTTGGATCAAGACCAATTGAATTGGATTTATTTGGATTTGATCCGATTAGGTTATAAGATGATCTAATCGTCAAGGATGTTTAATTCCTAATTTGATCAGAACTTTGGCTTGATTAATTCTTGATCTGATTAGGATTTAACTGAGCCTAATTAAGTATAAATAAGTTGGATTTAATCTGATCTAATTGGGCCTAACCAATTTGGATTGGATTGGTTCGATTAGAGGACCAATAATGAGACTAGTTTGACTAGTCTTCCTATGCGCCACATCATTCTTTGATTTGCGCCATCCTTTCTCCATGAGAAAAGATTTCTCATGAATTTTTTTCATGCAAGGGAGGGCATGCATTCTCCCTTCTCATGTGCCTTATGGATTGGTTTGATCTGATTATCAGTTGAATTTGAATGGGATTTGAATTTCAATAGGTAACCACTTGATCTAAACCACTTCCTCACGCCTCCTTTGTTTATGCGCATCTATAAAATATTTGATTTTATGGACATGCAAAAGAAGGGGGAAGGTGGAAAGAAGAAAGAATGTGTGATAAAAAGAAAGATCAGAAAAGGAGTTTCTAATCTTGTGCATAAGCTATTCTACGTGAGAAAAAATCAAAAAGGAAAGAGAGTTCTAGGCACAAGGGATTTGGGTGAGAGCATACCTTAGAATCTATCTAGGATTTGGGATTTAGATCTATAAGTTACAAGGATCGTGACTTCATAGATCCAGACGGAGAACCTCCTCAACTTCTCATCTACATTCATTAGGATCTGGAGCATCCGAAGATCCAGTGAAGAAGATCAAAAGAAGTTTGATCTAAATCAGACGTTGAAGATTTCTATAGAGTTAGCACTCGGGAGGAACTGATTGTAATCAGGACCTCATGTGGATTACCCATGGAGGCAAGACACGTGTGTGGCTGCGTCGTAGCATTCAGATCTACACCAAAAAGATTAGATTGTGAAGTTCTTCTACCTATGAAAAGATAACGTATTCTGAACACGTAAAGTAGTAAAATAGTTTTACTGTTGATCTTGTTTTTATTTTCAGATATACATGCATATATAATACATTAGATCCTGTAGCATGTAGGGTTTTCAAAATAGATTTGTAGCTTTTCATTATTAATATGATTAATAATATTATCCACTGTGTATTTATCAAAAAAAAATTTGAAAGTAGAGCTAGAAATCCTGCGCACTCCCTTCACGCTCAACACCAAATGGTGGGTGGCTTCAAATCCTTGGCTTTAATTAGCCACTACCTGGCGAGTTTCGCTAGAGCTACCTCCGAGTATTCACCCCTAGAGCTTGTTGAGGTAAAAGAAGAGCTCGATAAATTTAAATATTATTTAGAATAGGAGAAGGCCGCCAATGCCAATCTAGTTAAGAAATTTGATTGTTCTAAGAAGACTCTCTTCGAGGCTCGAGAGGTGATCGATCAGCGAGATGATGAATTAAGTAGGGCTCGCCAAAGGATTGAGATCCTTGAGAGGCAAAGGTTTGAAGCCGATCGGGTCTATCGTCAGGCTCATGATGTTATTAAACGTCTAAAAAGAATGCTTGCGGAGAGGACATGATCTTCATCAGAAGCTCATTTTCCTTAAGAGTCTGACATTCGATCAAGTAAATGGCCTAAATCTTCCAATAGAGATCATTATGAGGAAGAAGTATCTCAAAGGCCTGAAGTCTTCTTATCCGGAAGAGGATCTATAATTCAAGAACCTTCAGCTGAACTTCAGGCGATGAGAGAAAAACTCAAGTGATTGAAAAAAGCTGGGACTGATTTTATCATCAAGGCTTGCAAACTGGGATTCTATGCGGGCTTTAGTAGATGCAAGAAGATGGTTCTACCTCATCTTCCTGAGGGTGACACTGAGTTCCTGCTTACAGACCGATTGGATGTAAGCCTAAGATTTGTGATACGAGTTTGCCTTGGCGAGTTTATGAGTGCATCCGATATCATTACGGGGATGAATAATATGGACTCGAACGTGCAAGCAGATGGAACGGGGATTGAAGAAGGTCCTTCCAAGGTGGACCGTTAAGGGATCTCGGATGTGCATTTATTTATCTTCTTTTTCTCTTTTATTTTGTAAGCTATGTATGGTATTTAAATTCTATGAAAAAAATTCTTCTTTTATCGAAGTGATTTGCTTCTCCTTTTTGCATAATGTTTCGGCCTATTTTCCAACCTGAGTCATATTTTTGTCATTTTCAGTATGTCCAATGGGCAATTCGAAGGAATCTGAAAGGAATGAAATTGAAATCATCATTTGCATGCTGACTACTGCAGCACATTCTCGCACGTATCTTCATGAGTGGAGTAGAGCGTGATTTTGGTTCTCCATATTGATTTATCATATCAGTAGCGGAGGATGCATCCACTCTATAGTAGTCACGTGTCTAGGTCATTTCGATCTCCATCTCCTACATTCAATACTCTGAGAAGATGAATCATTCAAATTCCTTTCGATTCGCATACAGGGGTTAGATGAGACAAAAGCTAGGCTTTGTTATTTTCTCCTTATCTCAGGTCTTTCACCTATCTGTCTTTTCTTTTCTTTAGCTTCTGCTCATCTTCTGTTCTCCGCAGAAGATGGCTCGCTCTGGGGATCTCGGGTTCACTCCATTAGCTTTTCAATCAGAGCTAAGGGAGGAGGATTTGATAGCGATTCATAGCCAATTTAATATTCTTTCAAAATTCCAACTTAAAGTTTCGAAGCTAGAGAAATGTGTTTGTAGTCCTCCTCCTAGTCGAATAGGTGTATATGAGGAATATTTTCAAGCCGGGCTAAGACTCCCTCTTCACCCCTTCTTTATCATTCTCTTCCATTACTTAAAGATGTCGTTATGTTCGGTGTTGCTGAATTCATGGCAGCATATTTGCGGCTTTACTATAGCGTATCTTTTAACCAAGATAGAGCTGACTGTTATCCTCTTTCATTATCATTTCATGGTCAAGAGGCATCCTGTCACTCGTGGCTGGTGGTATGTGACCCCCAGGATTAGAAAGGTGATCTCCCGCTGATTTGAGGTGCTCCTTCCACTGTCCATAACTGAAAAACATGATTTCTATTTATCTTCCATACTTTGGGCAAAGACTGGGGTTTCGTTGATTGGAGAGCGCCTCAAAAAAATTTGTTGAAAGATCCACCGCTTGGCCTACGCTTGAAGCAAGACCTAGATGCCTTGCCTGGTTTCGAGATTCTGGAGTTGAAGGAACATTTATCCAAGCAGATTTTTTTCAACACGAGGATTAGCCAAGTTAACCCTTTCGGTACATAGTCATCCTTTGTAATGATGTTTATTTAGACTTCAAAATCTAATGCTGATCGACTAATGCTTCAAATCGTAGAGCGGGGTCTAAGCCCGCCCAAGGTGTCGGGTCTAAAGGTTCCCTGGAAGAGGAAGGCTGATGCTACTGGAGGCAGGTCTATTCGTTCTTGAGTCGAACTCCTTCCCATGCTGCCAGCCTCCAAAATTGAAGGATCCGATCCTTGCAATATTGAGGATCTTCAGATCATGCAGGTCCCATGCGGCTTGGACCCCCCAGCTCCTGAGGAGAGTTGCAAGGCCTCTATTGAATGTTTAATCAGTGAGGCGATTTTGAGTTTGCTGGCTCCTAACGTCTCCGATCTTTTCCCAAAGGAGGAGCCATCTAATGGAGAAGAAACTACTGGGACCATGATAGATGGAGTGCCATTTATTGAGGGCATTGAGGTTTCCAAAACTATGTCGGGTGGTACTCCCAAGACCATGCTGGGCAAACAGAGTATTACCAAAGTTGCCGAAACTTCTGGGACTACGCCTGCTGGAGTAGAGGTTCAAGCTTTTACTCTGGATGATTATAGACTGGCATGCAAAGCCTTATCAATTTTCTTTACCTCGTCGATGCATCCAAACTATTGGTCGAGCCCCTGAAGATGAGGAGGCGAAAGGCTTTAAACTATTTTATTCGGGTAAGCCAGGACTATAATCATCCCATTCTATTTTTATCTCTTTATTTTGGGGTTTATTTCTCATGCATCTTGTGGAACACTTTGATAGCTCATGCATTATTTAAATGGGTTCATAAAAAATACCGCTCATCTTTCGTCCAAGGCAGTGAATTTTGAAGTGAAAGTAGCAATACTTAAGAAGGCCAAGAATCAATTATCGAAGGTAGTCAGGGAGGCTTCTAATAAAGCCAAAGCTACCGAGAAGAAGTTTTAGGATGCCAAGGTGGCATTAATGAAATCTATAGAAGAGAATGTTCGGTTACTTAGCATTCACAAGATTTTGGAAACCAAAATCGAGGAGCTCAAGGGGCGAGTTGTCAAAGCCCAGACATCTGGAGCTAAAGCCCTACTCATAGCGAAAATAATAGAGGAGAAAGCTTCGAGGGTTGTTAGTAATTTTCGAGCATTGGAAGAATTCAGGAAGGAGAAAGCTTTATTTGCATTGGATGTTTATGACAAAGAAAAACGTGTTGTCTGTGAAGAAGTGGCTTTCAAGTATTCGGGATTAGATTTAGAATTTTTGGATGAGGTCCCAGAGCTTTTGCTTCCGAACCGAAAGATGATCCTTGAGGCTTTTATATGCTTTGGTATGTTTGAGATTATTGTACAGAAGAAATTCCATAAATATAAAGTTTTCTTTTGTTTCATGTTGTTTTCTTCTTCTGACCTTGTCTTTTTGTTCTACTCCGATCTGATAAGTCGTTACTTTGGCTCGATAAGCGACATATTTTTTAGTTTTTTGTTTGAGAATCCATGAATCAATCTTTTCGCTTTTTGTGCGCATATTTGACAGGATGTATCCATTTTTCTGTGTGGCATTGAATACGCACGATTCTAGAAGTGTCGTGATTATGAGTCTTATACAAAATCTGAAGCGTAGCTATGGGGTGGTAGAAACACCCAATCTGCAATTTACATATGGTGCAATTTGATGCTTGATAATTATGACGAATTTGCCTATTTATAGCAACCTTCTGCTCATCAATTTTTTCATCTATGGTATCGAAAATCATTTTATGAAATGCCTACAAGGTTGTTTAATCCTCTAGATGGAGGTGAAGCTCTTTTCCTTTATCGTAGCAATTGTCATCCGACCAAAGAGGTTCGCAAGCACTGGCTCACTTCGATCAACTCGAGGATGCCAGTGATGGATAATTCATTGTCAGACTTCTTATACTCTTGATCTTGAGATCTTTGTCATCTTGCTCCATTTATAGGGGATGGTCTCTTGCTCGATCTTAAGAGATTTGTCATGATTTTTCTATCCTAAGAGGGTAGGATTTCATGACTTTCTTAAAGGAGCCTGAGATTGTGCCACCCTCACAAGAGAGCAGGAAGAAGTTGAGCCACCATCGGGGGAACTAATGAAGATTGCATCTTATGTCTCGAAGGCTCTCTCAGCTGTGGTATCATTCAAAACCATAGTTCTGAGGCTTCAAAGGATGCTTTAATGCAATTCTAGAATATTTCTTCGATTATCTATCATACATCTACATTTGATGGAGGGGTTCTTTGTTCCGAGGCTGTATGCTGCCTCAACCTCGATGGGATCTCCTCCGTCACTTCTGACCTACGGCTCTCTCGGTGGCACTCGAGATTATGCCACCTTCATAGAGTAGAGTGGAACCGATGGAAGATCTCCTAATTCCAAGTTGGAAAGAATTGGATTTCAAGCGGACCTAATCCTCAAGTTTGGCGAGACTTCTATCACCTCCAGCTTGCCATTCTCCATGATCTAGGTATCCCTTATGGGACCCCAAAGCCTTGGAGCTACAGAGGAACAAGTTCCATATGAAAGCAACTTCAACTTCATCGAGCTTTCTAATCATGTCTCTTTATTTTCGATGAAGCGAAAATGATAGATATGGTCTTGATTTCATAGCTCCCATTATAATTTTATCATGAAATTTTTATTGTTATTTCTTGTAAAAGTAATAGCATTATTGCTCTTATAAGAATTCTTTTTTAATAAAAAATTATCTTCTTTTTCTTTGAATTTTTTGAAATTATTCTGAGCTAATGTCATATCTCTTAATGTTTCGTTGACTAGAGGGACGTGATTTTGATCTGGAGAGTTCGCTGAGCCATAAGAAGATTTTATTTTGAAACGACTCCAATCCAAGGAGTTAGTTGAACTATGGTCCCGAATAAAGAAATCTTGAGTCAGGGCTATTCCGATCTGAGGAACGCACCATAATCCATCTCGATCGAAGGGATCTTGAATTGAAGTGGTTTCGACCTAAGGATTGTATTGTAGTTTATCTCGATCAAAGAAATTTTGGATTAAAGTAGTTCCAATATGAGGAACATACTATAATTTATCCCAATCAAAGGGATCTTGGATTGGAGTGGTTCTGATCTGAGAAACGTATACCCGATCGAAGGGAATTTAGATTGAAGCAGTTCTAATCTAAGGAACGTATTGTAATTTATCTCGATCAAAAAAAATTTGAATTAAAGTAGTTCCAATCTGAGGAATGTACTGTAATTTATCCCGATCAAAGAGATTTTGAATTGAAATAGTCCCAATCTGAGAAATGTACTGTAATTTATCCCGATCAAAAAGATTTTAGATTGAAGTAGTTTCGATCTAAGGAATGTACTGTAATTTATCATTATCAAAGGGATCTTCGATCGAAGTGGTTTCGATTTGAAGGACGTATACCCGATCAAAGGGATTTTGGATTGAAATAGTTTTGATCTGAGAAATGTACTATAATTTATCTCGATCAAAAAAATTTTAGATTGAAGTAGTTTCGATCTGAGAAATGTACTATAATTTATCCTGATCAAAAAATTTTTGGATCGGAGTGGTTCCAATCAGAAGAACATATACCCGATCAAAGAGATTTTGGATTGAATTAGTTTTGATCTATAGAACGTACTATAATTTATCCCAATCAAAAAAATTTTGAATTGGAGTAGTTCCGATCTGAGGAACATACTATAATTTATCCTGATCAAAGAGATTTTAGATTGACTTTCTTTGAGTCTTCTTATCACACAAGTATCCAGTGAAAGAATGAAAAAATGAATTTATAAATTTTTTTATTCATCTGATCTATTGATAGTACATACAAAGATTAGCCGAGTTTCATGGCCTAGAAGGCGGAGTCCCATTGAGTTGCTTCAATCGATAAGTTCTTGGTCGTATCACCTCATCGACTTGATAGGAGCCCTCCTAATTGGATGAAACTTTTTCTTGTTCGGTGGGCCTTAAGATTTTTGCTCTACAAAGGATGAGATCATCGGCTCGAAATTCTTTAGCTTTAACTTGAGCATTATAATATCTGGCTACCCTCTATCGATATGCAGACATCCTCATCGTTGCTCGCTTCCTGCTTTTCTCGATCAAGTCAAGGTTGGCTCTGAGCCATGTGGGATTAGTGCCTTCGCTATATTCTTCGATTCTAATATAAGGAAGTCCAAATTCCACGAGTATGACTGCTTCCATCCCGAATGCCAAATTAAAAGGTGTCTCACTGATCGGGACTCTTTGGATTATTCGATAGACCCAGAGGACATGATAAAGTTTCTCTATCCAAGACCCCCTAGTTTGGTTTAATCTAGCTTTGAGACCTTGTAAGAGAGTCCTGTTAGTGACTTCCACTTCTCCATTTGCTTGTGGGTGGTGTATCGAAGTAAAGTATTGTTCGATCCCGTGGTTCCCGCAAAATTTGCAAAGTTGAGCACCGATGAGCTGCCTTCCATTATTAGAAATCAATACTTTAGGAAGGCCATAACGGTAAATTATTGACTTCCAAATGAAGTCCTGGACTTTTTTCTCTATGATTTGAGCCAAGGGTTTGGCTTCTATCCACTTTGTGAAGTAGTCAATTACTACTAGTAAAAACTTGCGCTGACCCAAGGCTTGGGAGAATGGGCCCAAGATGTCCAATCCCCATTGGACGAATGGCCATGGAGCTTCAATAGGAGTTAGAAGCACTATTGGTCGACATTGAATCAGGTCATTACGTTGGCATTGCTCGCATCTTCGGATGAAGTTTTATGCATTCTGTTGCATGGTTGGTCAATAATATTCTCACCATAGGATCTTGTAAGATAATGATCAACCCCCAAGTGATTTTCATAGATTCCTTCATGGACCTCGTGCAAGGCATAATCAACTTCAGATGGATGTAGTCATCTTAGAAGCAATAAAGAGAAAGACCACTTGTGTAAGTCGTTGTCGAGCAGTACGTATCTAGCGGCCTGATTTCTGATTTTTTGAGCTTCTTTATAATCAGGGGGTAGTTCTCCCGACTTCAAATATTTTAGGATAGGATCCATCCAACTAGGTTCTTCATTGATTTATTGAACATTCATGGACTCCTCTAAGCTTGAAGCTCTCAGGACCTCAAAGTAGGTCTCTTTGCTCAAGTCAACGGGCAGCAGGGATGCTAGCTTTGATAGAGCATTAGCTCTGGAATTTCGCTCCTTGGAAACCTGTTGAATGTTAAAATATCTAAAAGATAGGACTAAATCTTTTTATCTTTTGGAGGTACTTCATATTTTCTTCTCGAGCTTCGTATTCTTCTTTGATCTGCCCAACTACTAGTTGAGAATCGCTAAATACCTCCAGGCATTGAATCCTAGTTTCTTGAGCAATCTTTAATTCGGCAATTAAGGCTTCGTACTCTGCTTCATTATTGATGGTTGAGAATTTAAAACACAAAGCGTATGCCACCACATCTTCTTTTGAACTGGATGGAATAAGTCCAACTCTTGACCTTAACGAGTTTGATGAGCCATGAACGTGTAGGGTCCATGTTTTCTCGGGATCTGATCCAAAATTTTTGTTGCCTTCTGAGCTTGTGGGGTCTTTTGGTTTATCTTTCAAATCTCTTTTTGGAGCTTCTGTATCTGGGATAGTACATTCGAGAACAAAAATCTATGAGGATCTAAGCTTTGATAGAAGGTCTCGGTTGATAAGTATATCCAGCTCTGAGAGCTCCAGTGCCCATTTTGCGATCCATCCTAAAGTGTCCGAGCGATGCAAGATTGTCCTCAAGGGCTGATCCGTGAGCAACACTATGGTATGAGCCTAGAAATAGGGTCGAAGCTTTCTTGCGGCAATGATTAGTGCAAAGATTAATTTCTCCATCTTGGCATATCTAGTTTCTACATCATGGAGGATCTTGCTGACATAATATATGAACTTTTGAAGCTGTCCTTCTTCTCGGATAAGGACTACACTGATTGCCACTAGTGATACAGTCAGATAGAGAAGGAGCTCCTCGCCTGGCTGTGACTTAGTGAGCAGAGATGGAGAACTGAGGTATTTCTTCGATTCTTCAAAAGCTCTTTGGCATTCCGGGATCCATTGAAAATTTGCTGACCTCTTGAGGGTCTAGAAAAATGAAAGACACCTCTCGATCAATCTAAAAATAAAATAGTTAAGAGAGGCAATTTTACCAGTTAAATGCTGTACCTCTTCAACTATTTTCGGTGGCAACATTTTCAGAATTGCCTCGATCTTCTCAGAGTTTACTTCAATGCCTCTACGGGAGATCATAAAATCGAGAAACTTTTTGGTAGTTACTCCGAAAGCATACTTCATAGGATTTATCTTTATCTGATATTGACGAAGCATGTCAAAGATTTCTCGGAGATCTTCAACATGGTCAGGCATCGTTCGGGTTTTGACCAACATATCATCAATATACTCCTCCATATTTCTACTAATTTGATCTTTAAAGATTTTGTTGACCAATCTTTAGTATGTGGCTCCTGCATTCCTCAATCCGAAAGGCATCATCCTATAGAAAAAAAGCCCCTGGTCGGTTATAAAAGTTGTTTTCTCCTTATCTTTAGGAGCCATCCGGATTTGATTGTAACCGAGAAAGATATCCATGAAGCTGAGAAGCTCATGCCCTGAAGTAGCGTCAATCAATTGATCGATCCGAGGCAATGGGTAACTATCTTTTGGGTAGGCCTCGTTCAAGTCGATAAAATTGATACACATGCACCACTTCCCATTCGCCTTCTTTACTAGAATGATGTTCGCTAATCATTCTGGGTACATTGCTTCTCTGATGAAGCCGACTTTAATCAATTTGTCCAGCTCCTTGGCAATGGCTTTCTGGCACTCCAGAGCGAAGCTTCGCTTCTTTTGCTTGATCGGATGACAAGCAAGTCCACCCTCAGGTGGTGGGCCATCACCTCTGAATCGATTCCAAGCATATCAGCAGCCGACCAAGCAAAAAGGTCTGCGTTGGCCTACAAAAGAGCGATCAATTGGTTTTTCGTTACCTGATTGAGGCAGGAGTCGATCTTCATGGTTTGATTGGGGTTCTCCTTCCTTAATGGAATCTTTTGAAGCTCATCGGATAGTTGGGCTCGATTTTTCATCAAATCATATCGAGCATCCAGCCCTATTGGAAGTTCGGGTTGGGGTCTCGCTTGGTCTTTTGTCTAAAACTTGGTGGTGAAACAGTGTCTTGCCACAGACTGATTGCCTCGGATCTTTTCTACTCCATGGATTGTTGGAAACTTGGCCGTGAGATGGTAGCTGGATACAATAGCTCTGAGTTTTCATAGACTAGGTCTTTTGAGGATGGCGTTGTAAGCTAAAGAAAGCTTCACAACAAGAAAATTCACTTGTATTGTTGTTTGCTGAGGCGAGATGCGTGCTATGACAAGCAGCTTGATCATTCCTTCTGAAATTATGGAGCTTTCGAAGAATCCTTGGATCGATGTATCGAAGCTCTTTAACCAATCGGGGGAGAATCCCATGAGGAAAAAGATAGAAAAATACAAAACATCAACTGAGCTTCCATTACCAATAAGTATATGGTGTACATTATAATCAAAAACATTCAAAGGAACAACCATTGCATCATTATGTGGTTGCTACACACCCTTTGCATCCTGCTCAGTAAAAGTTATTGCTTATTCAAGCCCATCCTCGCATCTTGGCCTCTTCGTCACCACCATTTCGGATGAGACCCCAGTGATCATGTGGATCTCACCATGGAGAGGTCGTTCTTCAGCTGCTGCTGGTTCCCTCGCTTCCTGCACAGGCCTCTATATCAGGTGCTAAGGTTGACGAGGCGGTTATCGAGCTCTTGGAGGAGGTCATCATGGGGGAGTTCTCCTATGAATGAAGTGTTCTAGTCTACCCTCCCGAATGAGCTTCTCAATGGCATCGTGGAGGAGTTGGCAGTGGTCACAATGATAGAAATAATACCTCATCAGATCACGACATTATGGGTTCATCCGCATCTTCAGAGGCTAAGGGAGTTGGTCCTGGATCTGCATCAAGACTTCTTCTCGGATAGCATTTAGAGGCATATAGTTATGAAAACGTCTCGGTAGAGACCGCTGTCGATCTCTCCTTTGGGGGCTTAGGGATCGGTAGTTTTGGAATGAACCTCCGCCCTTCTGCTTCCTGGGCGGAGAGCGGGAGCACTATCGGTAAGCCTCCTTCTTCCACAGAGGGCGCTCCTTATTCGACCCTGCTGAGGCAGCATCGATAGGGATGTCTTCAAAGGCTTATTCGATGTTGGTATACTTTCTTGCTCGCTCTAGTATACCAGCATAATCCTGAAGAAAAGATTTTATTAACGACCTCTTCAGGTTGTTCTTTTGCAATCCATCCATAAAGGCGGTCATTGCGATCGACTGATCTAGGTTGCGAACTTTTAAGATTGCTGCATTAAAGCGGCTCACATAATCGTCGATTGACTCGCCATTCTTCTGGCAGATGGTGTTTAGATAGTTGGACTACTTCTGCTATTTGCGGCTGCTGATGAAGTGCGCAGCAAAAAATCGACTCAACTCCTCAAAAGAATGGATCGAATCTGATTTCAGGCTGGAGTACCATTACCGGGCTGCTCCCATAAGAGTGGCGAGGAACGTTCGATAGAGAGTGGCATCCGATGCTCTCTAAAAAAGTAGTGCTGCTTTGAATATTTCGACGTGATCGATGGGATTGGTTGTCCCATCGTACGTCTTGATCTAAGATAGCTTAAAGTTCGACGGCGGTAATTCTTTCATGATCTTCTCATCAAAAGAGGGCTCGTCGCTAAGTCCATCAAAAGGATGAGAAGAAGAAGCTTTATTTAGAACTTCAAGTTTCTTGTCGAACTCTTGAAGCTTCTTTTCAATGATCAAATCTCAGACAGTGTAGACCTTGGACTGCTGAGGGGAGAGATGGTCGGGAGTTGAATCATGCCCAGATTGTGGGCTAAGAGATCGCCAGTGGGTTTGCCTCCTCTTGGGGCTTTGTGAAGGTGCTTGAGGAGGTTCGGCTTGCTGTTGCGGATGAAAAATCGACGGCTGAAGAGGCACCATGGCTAATGGCGTGGATGGGACCATCGAAAGAAATACTGGCTGCACCATAGAAGATGGTACAGGAGCAACCTGGCTTGGCTGCAGCGCCATTAAAGGAGGTGCAAATGCAGTTTGGACCGCTTGAACAATGGCCATCAAAGTCTGAACCTATTAGAGGAGTAGGTTGAACTGGTCCACGATAATGGGGACCAGTTGAACCAGTGCAGAGGCTTCTATCACCGGGGGTTGAATATGATCTTCAGCCCGAAGATGTGCTCGTCAAGAAGCAGCATCGGCGGCATCATTAAGACATGACGATGTCTTCTTAAGTGGCATTTTCAAGAGATAGGCCTTCCTCTATCTATTGTTGTTGAAAATTATGCGCTTCGAAAGCGAAACGATTGGCTGCTTGCAGGAGGTGCTGGAGTAACCTATAAAATAAAGTCTGAGCCGGAGGATTTGACTCCGACGAGAACCCTCCGATGCTCAAGTCAGCAAAAAACGATCGAGCAACAATAAGTTCTCTAATAGAGATTTCTTACTTACCTGGATCCTCGAGATTTATGGTATTTATAGGAAAGTTTCACATGACTACTGCGTTGTTCCGCTAATCTAGGGTCGATAATATCGTTATGGCGAGATCAAGGGCACCTTTTCTGAACGAGAAGATTGTTATCAATGGGATTGATATGCCTAATCTATTTTCAATAATTGAGGTCGAGTAAAAAATATCTTATTTATGGTTGAATCATAGTTGTATTATCGTTAACTCACGAGATAGACCGATGAAAATGTAGATGAACCGTTTATCTAAGTAATCTTATAAGTTACAAACACTATCCAAACCATTGTCAAATAAAATGGATCGCTTTCTGAGAATCGATTATCAGTTAGAAGGATGTTAAGATAATTTTTTTTATTTTTAAAATATTATTAAATATTAATTAAATTAAGATACTTTAAATTTTGATCGAATGATTTAAGATATTTATGTTATTATTATAATAAAAATAAAAAAAAAATAAATAAAATAAACTCGGTCCTGCATCCTGAACTGGGGGAGCGTCCAAGTGGTACGGCTTTATATTTTTGTGTCCCAAGGCGTTCCTCGCGAGGCCACGGGCCTGCTTAAACATTTTGTACACACGAGCAATTTTCTTCCAAAAATTCTTGTCTTGCTTTTAACTTCCGTATTTTTACGGCTAACGCAAGCGTCTCATCGCGATCCTGATGCAAAGCAGGTATTTCAAAAACTCTGCTTCAACTACCAAACACGTGGCTCTTTTTTTTTTTATTTTTTTAAAATTACTTAAAAATAAGTCAAGTTTACGTCTTGCATTTAATATATATATATATTTACATTGTGCGTGAAGAGCATTAAATTAGGTACGGAAATTTTTTAATCAAGATAGCAAGGCGTTTATGACCTAAGGTTTTTTTATGAGTTTATCCAACCGCATTTTCATTACATTAAGATCCATATAAATATATATTTAATTTTATATTAATTATTCATCCAAAAAATTTTAATTATTTATATAAAATTAAAAAATTTAAAAAATATTTTTTAACTAATTTTTTCAAATAAAATTCTGCATTACTATAAATAATATTAAAATAAATCTAATTTATAGTCCATATGAATGAGAGGATACTACAGTATGAATTTATTGGACTATCATGGATCTATAAAATATATTTAATCTTATATTAATTATTTATTAAAAAATCTTACATATTTATTTAAGAGTTAATTTTTTTTGATAAGATTCTAAATTATTATATATTATCCAAAAAAAAGTCATTCTGTCTATTATTTATCTTGCTTTCTTCCAGTGCAAGTGATACATTGTACGCGCATGAGTTGAGGATGCTGTATCGTCCCATGGCAAGGTGATCAAACGCACATGATGTCCACTAGAATTGACATGGCCAAATTCATCAATATTTTTCAGGCAAGTCAAATCTATCATTATGAATAGGGTGATTACAGGTTTGGGACCTCTCTGGCCATTAATCCCAAAGTAAATTGATCGTATCCGAAGTTGAATCACATATACTAGACTTTCAAATACCATAAGTTTTTCATATGATATCCAAGTAAGATGGTTTTATTTTTGAAATTAGGATAACTTTACAATACCCACAACACTGCGACGATCCCTAAAGGTTTCACAATGTAGCAATTTGGACTATTTGATGAATTTTAGACTTCTAAATGAGCTGGGCAAAGACCAAAAAAAAAACTAAGAATAACTATTAACATAGAAAGAATTAAGATGATATTTACACTTCTAAATAAGCTGGTCAGGGAAATTTTTTTTTTTTTCCTTTCGAGAATACTCCAAATCGAGCTGCGAGCATAACTATTAATATAGAAAAAATAAGATGGAGCAATTTAAGATAAAGTTGATTTGAGATTTAAATATATAAGGATTTTAGTATTTTAATAAGCATTTTCACTAGTTATAATATTTTGAAAAAAAATTATAATCTCTTCCAACTGAAAAAAAAATTTGATCCAAATTTTGTAATGTCAGACCTTACTAATATAAATAGAGATATCTTGATCAATTTTATTATTAAATTAACAAAAGAAAATTTTTTTCTTTTCTTTTCTTTTTTTGTTAAGATGCTCGAGTTATGCAAACTAAGAAAAATCTTTCCTTCTCCCTCTTATATCATAATTGCATTGTTACACCTGCAGACAAAGGATTCATGTCACATCCTTTGAATGCAACTATCACCTACTAAAACAAAATAAGAGCAATGCTCTGGACCCATATTAAAACAAAAATCAGAAACGCATGCTAGTAATCAGAAAAGCAAGTGTTCACTCAAACTGCGAAGTAGATGAGCGATTTTCCCACTCTTTGGAAGGATCTGAAGCGTCTTCCAATCACGATCTCATTTAAGCTTCTACTGCACCGGGTGCTGAAAATAACATCAATAAAACAAAAATACAAGGAACTTTCCTTAAAAAAGACACAGTACAGGGAACTTCTTATCCTAGTATGATCCGCAGAGCAGCATAACGGATCGAAGGACCGGGCATTTCAATTTCCCGTTATATATACAAGAGAAGGCCGGGTGTAGCCTTGCCCGTTCTATCAGCTCACTCAAGCTCGGTATATCGATCTTTTTTCTCCCACGCGTTCAACGCCAACAGCTATACCTTTGGATCTAAAATCATGCACAAAGGTGAGCACTCTCTCCCCTCTTTTTTCTTCTTTTTGTTGGAGCAATCTACCCCTCGCACCCCCCACCCCCACTCTTTCTCATCTTCTTGGCTTTTCTTTAGGATCTTATGTCCTCTCCCTTCCTCTCTCTATTTCGGTCTTCCTCTCCAAATTCTTCTTCTTCCCTTGCTGAAGAATCTCTTATCCAATCTCTATCACTACTTTTAGATGCAGTCCTTAAATTTATCCTCCTCCATGTTGTCGCGGTCTCCACCGCTGGCGCAATTGCCGCTGCGGTGGGCTACCGCCGCAAGAGACGGCAATCGGCGACAGACAGTAGGCTGATGCCAAGGCTTGTTTTGACGGACTCCGGCCGGGTCGAGGAGCTCGAGAGTTTCTCCCACTACGTCGGTAATTATTACACTACTTGCTCTCCGTCCATTAAGTCTCATCTTTAAAATAAAAAAATTTAAAAAAATCCAATTTTGGTCCTTTTTCGAATACCATCTAGTTGCCATGCCCGATCTGAAAAGAAGCTCCTTTTCATGGACTTCACCCATAAACTTTTTTTTTTTTTTTTTTTTTTTCAAGAAAAAGCTCCTTTCCATGGACTTGATCTAATAATTTTGTCCTTCTTCCCTTTCTCCCCCTTTTTTTGCGTTTGTTAGCTTTTTAATGTCTTCATTCTCCCTTTTTTTACTACTAAACTATGATGAATTTTAATTTAATATTCTATGATGACGAGTAAGTGGTCCCAACTCCTTCGTTTAGAAGGTATAATTGGGATTTGTTTAAAGATTTCTTCCAAGTATATGATATATAAGTATGCCCCTGCACTAGCAATAAGTTCTGAAAAAAGTACCTTTTTTTTTTTTCATGACAGTCGTACAATAATGGTTATATAGTGTCAGGGTGGGGTGACTCGTGTCCTTGAATTATTATTTGCTTCAGATTTTAGATGCCGTGTTTTGATGAGAAAATAACTTCTTTTTTTTCCAGTCGTAATGTTGATTTGATGATGTTTTGGCAGCTAGGCAGCTGGGTTTTGGGGACGTAAATGAATGCCCTCAGATGTGCAAATTAGCATATAATTACCTGAGGAAAACCAAGGGGTGTGAAGACGACATATTTGCCTTCTTTGCTGGTGACCCAAATCCTGAAGCTGTGTATGTGAAGTTCATAGAGGAAATGGACAAGTGTATACTAGGCTATTTTGCATTTCACTGGGATCATGCCACTCTTATGATTACTAAGGTGAGATCAGATCAATCAACAAAGAGTTGCACCATTTTTAAATTTTGTTTCATCAATATATTATGATGTATTACCATGCGTTGGTTATTTAATTATTTCTACAGGTTTTGACTGCTGATGGTGAACCCAAAAGGAAGCTGAAAGACATGGTCATGGAGGCTACCAGGTGGGCATGCTGTCTTCTCTGTATATCAATAAATTAGATTTGATAAATTAATGACATAAATAAAGGGAAACAATTGAGATCAGGAAAGTTACCAACCAATTGTGACCTTGTATCATTATTTGTCTGATAGGGAGCTATATCATGGGTCAACACTGACTTTTTTAATTCTTTCCTATATGGGAGAAAAGGAAGACCCACTTCCACTATATTTATCTAAAATATGGATATATACTTGAAGATATACCATCCAAGACTTGAACTCATCCACGTAGCAAGATATATATGACCATTAGGACAGTGCCACAGCTCATAATATTCTTCCTTATAAAGCCGACAAATGAATCCCAATCCTTGGGACTCACACTTCAACTCTAGTTTAATAGAGATACACCACAGTATGATAAATTAAATCATATTGATTTAAATTAATAAAAAGGCTTCGAAGACGGGAAAGAGAGATTCCATAAAAATGCTATTCTTATACTCAACTGGCATGCACATTTGACTTTCATTACATATATTATTGCAAGTGCTAAATAATTTAATGCTTAAAGATACCTAACATATAACAGATAAATTTTGTACTATTATGATTACTTGCAGTATGTTTTCTTGCTAAACTTTGGCCAATTTTTCACATTTTCTTGTAATGGTATTGCTTGGCCAATAATGGGTCATGGCTTTTAAACTTTTGAGAATGCTTTAATTGGACATTTAAATCTTTGAATTAACAACTTCAATCGACAAAGTTTAAGAAAATTAAATTTTCCTTAAAAAGAAATAGAATTAAATTTGATGTTTTTCTTGAATATTTTGAACATTATAATTTGTGTACGCTGCAATCAAAAAACTTCGAACATGATACCGACACCACGTGCTGTGATTCTAATAAACAATGGGCCATACCCAATATATGTGGATCATGAATGCTCATGGCCTCCAATTATTTTTGTCAGGGAGGTACAAATTAATATGTGAACAGATCAATTCCATCTGGTTTTGAATTACTTCCTTGCAAATTTTTCATTTATGATGGGGCTAATTTACTATTGATCAATAACCAAATTCAAGAAATTGGTTCAATGACATTAAACGGGTGTGGTGCTGTTTGTCTTGTTCATTTGAACATAGGAAACAGAGGTTTGAGAGGGTAATCAGAGACCTAAAAGTTGCTAGGGTGTTCTCTACATTGGTGGAGGAGATGAAAGCCATTGGGATCGCACCTTATGACGATTCCCGGTGCACCGACGTGATGGTCCCTGCAGCCCACAGCGACCGGAGCCCCGTTCTTCTTCTGATGGGCGGTGGCATGGGAGCTGGTAAGAGCACCGTCCTTAAGGACATACTTCGGCAAGAGTAAGTCTCTTTCTTGCTTTCTTGTAGTCTTGTTACTATTAGATTAACTGTTGAATGATAAGTTGTCATCAATCAATTTCATCATTATTGATAGGGTTCGGGTTGTATTTTCTGCACTAAAAAATGATTGATCTCCTTTTCGCAACATCAAATCATTGGATATAACTATCAAAGCACTCTGAACTCTTTCTTTTATTTTTGTATATAAATCTTGTAACAGCTATTACACGATCTAACTGTGTATATCGCAAAAAAAAAAAAAAAAAAAAAAAAAAAGAGCATCTCTTCTTCCCCCTAAAGATACAACACGAACCCTTGTTAGAATTGCAATGCACTTAAATGGGCTTAAGCAGCCAGTTCTTCCTGCTCTTCTTCTTTCATCGTTTTCCTTTGAGGGTGTTACTCCGTGATTTATGCTGGTTCTACCCATTGTCGCTTCCCAAATGGATTCCAGCCATGTCCCATTCAAGAAAGCTATGCAAGGAAATCAATGGAATGGGGATAGTGCTCACAAGTACAGTGGAAACTGACGTCATTTGCCCACAACCACAAATAAAGTTTGTGCATTAATTTCTTTCGAAAGAGCAAGTGCGGCGAAGCTAGCTTCCATCTTGCTGTGGCGTATTTGTGCTCCAATTTGACTTTTGAACTACATGATGATGAGGACTAGAAGCTAGGCTTTTAATTGATAATTAAATTCTTATAATTCATATGAGTTTTTTTTTTTTGAGAAATAAAGGCAGTGCCACGTTTATTTTGTTTACAGTGTGTTTTGGTCGAAGGCGAACGCGGTGAGGGTGGAAGCGGACGCGTTCAAAGAGACAGATGTCATCTATCGAGCCATCAGCTCCAGAGGACACCACAACGACATGCTCCAAACGGCCGAGCTGGTATATATTAAGACTTCTTCGTCCTCCTCCACTTGCTTCTCTTTGGAGACATCTGATGAAACTTAGCCCTCTCCTTGTCATAAACCCCTGCTCTTGTTTTACCCCCAATAATAATAATAATAATAATAATAATAATAATAATAATAATAATAATAATAATAATAATAATAATAATAATAATAATAATAATAATGGATTCCCACTCTAGATATCAAAGTTGTTAATGTGGGTCCCAGGAGATAAGAGGTTATCATCATGCTCCCACGTCGGTATTCTCCTATTGAACATGATGCCCAATAGAATAAAGCTTGATGAAACGTAGCTTTCCGCATGAATGAAAAATAGTAAATTAAGCACAATGGTTAAATCTTAGAATATTATGTTAAGATTGATGAACACGCTTTCTTTGACATTCTTCTTATCTTAAAAAGGTTATATGATATAATGAATACTATTCAGGTACTATATTATCATTTTGGAGTTACTTTGAGTTTTATTTTGGTTCTTTTGGGGAACCATCCATATTTTCAAGATAAATGAAATAAATCTCTTTTCTGAAATAGATGGCGATATATTATATATCATAGCCAACAATTACCCTCTTAACTGGTTGGAACCCACATCTCAAAGCAAGAGGCCTAATATTCAAATCTAAGTAGCGGCCTAAAGCTAATATAAATTCTCAAAAAAAAAAAAAAAAAAAAAAACATATCATACCTCGCATTTATCGATTATGAATTACCAATTATTTAATGATATGTAAATTTATATAATACAAAAGAAAAGATTCATTTCAGGATGCTAGGTGATTCAGGTGCGAGGTCTCCGTCTCTCTCTTGCAATATGGTTTGGGAAATGGTAGGGCAGAAGGCATGGCGTAAAGTCCAAAATGTTTGTCTTTGTTTAGCCCACAAGAACTCAGGACCACAGCCCTGAAACCTACACCTTTCGCGCAAAAGAACGATCCATCTTCCTTTGCACAGCTGTCAAAGCACTCCAAACTTTGCCGGTCATCTATCTGCACAGTTCTCAAAGCGACTCTGGAACCTTTCTTTTATGCGACGGATACAGCCCTGACCCTGAAACCTTCTCAAAATAAGATCAGCCCAACCCAACCCAACTCCACTGGGCAATATGAACCCAATAATACTATTGTTAGCTACCGGATCTAACGTGAAAACTGGAACAGGTGCACCAATCTTCAACAGATGCTGCCTCATCCCTTCTTGTGACCGCACTCAACGAGGGCCGGGATGTGATCATGGATGGCACGCTCTCGTGGGAGCCATTCGTCGAGCAAACGGTCGCCATGGCCAGAGCCGTCCACCGCCAGCGCTACCGAATGGGGGTCGGCTACAAGGTCGCCGAAGACGGGACCATCACTGAGAATTATTGGGAACCGGTAGATGATGACGACGATGACTACGACAACGGTCAGCCCAACAAGAGGAAGCCCTACAGGATTGAGCTGATTGGAGTTGTATGTGATGCCTATCTTGCGGTGGTGAGAGGAATCAGGTAAAAATCGGCAGCCCCAAGCTCAGCCCATAAGCGTAGCATCATTGCTATCCACTCGTACTCTGTGGTTGGCCTACCAATAATGCCAAATTGTTGACGGTGCCAAGCTTGGACAGGAGAGCAATAATGATAAACAGAGCGGTGAGGGTGAAGTCCCAGTTGAAGTCCCACCAGAGATTTGCCAGTGCCTTCCAAAGATACTGCGAGCTCGTAGACAACGCCAAGCTCTACAGCACCAACACTCTCGGAACCCCCAAGGTCCGGTCTCCTCTTGCCATACTTCCTCTTGCATCACGCTCCAAATCAAGTCGTTAAGCATTGCGAGTCCAAACGAATGATGGTGAATGGTCATAAATGATAGTTAAGGCAGGCAAACTATGACTCAATCAATCAATTTGATCTGTATTCAATCTATTATAAGGAAGTTTCGATTTGGCCAAGCAGATTTGAATCATAAATAAATTGATCCATTTAATCTATTAATTAACAATCGGATCAAATTCAGACTTCAAATATTTGATCCATTTAATATGTTTAGCATTTGAGTTGGATCCGGATTTCAGATTTTTGAGCCGTCTAACCCATTTAATGTTAGATCGGATCGGATGGATAACATTTAATTTATTTAACCCATTTAAGATATATTTAATATGTTGAAAACCTGTTCAACTTATTTATATTATGCTTAATCCGATCCATTTAAATTATTTAACTCCTTTAAATCTATTTAATCCGTTGAAAAGCTACTTGACATATTTTACTCGTTTGACCTTGTGTAAAAAATAGGTTGTACAGATTGAATTAGATTATCTATTTAACAAATAGATCAAATTTAAATTCAAATTTTTGATCAATTTAAGAAATAAATTGGATTTGGATTAATAAATTTTTTTTCCAATCTATATCCAACCTGAATAATATCCAATCCAATCTCCTAAAGTTAACTAGCTAATTCCAAAAACTTCCCATGCTAGTAGAGAATGAGTTATAATATATTAGCTGGAGCATACATGTGAAGAATGAAATGGAAGCAAGATAAGGTCTAAATTGCTTAAAGGATAATTAGCTTGGAAGGATCGGAACTCCGAACCTCTAGTAATTACAATATGGTACCATGTTAATTAGCCACATCATTCCACGAGTTAAGCTATTATGCCTATCAGTCATAAGATATCGATTTAAATATCATTTTGTGTTGTTGTTGCAGCTAATAGCAAGGAAAGATGCGGACACCGACTTGCTAGTGAACCCTCAAGAATTCAGCTGCGTGGAGAAGGTGAGCAAATTGAATGCGGAAGCTAACTCGATCAACGAGCTCTATCCCCGTGGGGACACCACGTGCGGATCTCGGTCGATTTGGCATGATTTAGTGATGTCGCCATCGAGGCAACTCGTCCAGCAAGAACTCAAAGCAGCGGTTCAAATGATCGAGCAGCACACCCCGTGACCTCGAGACCCATCACCTGGTCCTGGATCGTGTAATGGTGTCTCATTTGCCAAGTGTATTCAAGTCCTTTATCTACGAATACTTTCTTTCTATGTTTCTCCACTTTTTTACAAGTCATGAGGCGTTAGAAACTCATTGCAAGCTAAACAGCTGTGCATGGCAATGGGTTGGATGATCAACGTCTATATATCCATAACGGTACATTTTTTTATTTTTTTATACTACTTTTGTGGCCACCGATCCTAAGATGCCGATGCGGACCATCTGCATGAACCTACGAGACAATAGAAAAAGATCAGAGCTTGTTGAATTCGCTTCGTTTGGCCCTCCGATGCCAGGTCAAAAAGGATTTGAGGTTGGAGTGTAGAAAGAAGAAAAATAAAGAGTCTCCCCCTCAAATGTTTGTTCGAAATTCTGGAAATATACTTCAAGCAATATGTTGAGCAAATAAAATTGTTACTTCTTCCTTAATGCTTTGTTTGTTTTCTATTAGCCGTGTCCATTGCTATTGAACAAATCCAGACGAATGAAGGAGGACTGGTCTAATAACACCGGCCATTTATGTTATAACGATTAATCGTAGTCTAGGAGATGGTCTCTTGCTTTGGAGACGTCAAGATTATTGACAGTTAAGAATCATAAGGGTAATACTAGCACATGATTTCTTCATGCCCATTGATAAGTTTGTCATCTAATAAACCAACTTTCACAGAAATATTCTTCAATGTTATTACATTAAGGAGGCATTTGGTGACCAAATGGACTCACCACAGTAATTTAAGATCTTTAGTAATCCTTATCTTAAGATAATTTTGATCATCAATGATCTAATATCACGTCATATAGTCTAATAACTAAGGAACCTTGGACAAGTAATCTATTGAATATGCTATAGGAATCCAAGATCACTAGTCATATAATACCAAAAATATCTCTAATATATGCCAAAAGAATTTTTTATATATTCTTAATTCTTATAAATTAAGAATATAAATAAATATACTGATTCTTGTAGTGGTTGTATTCAAATAAAAAAAAAATAAAAGATTTATTATTAACTCGAAAAAGAGCAAAAAAGTTCCTAACTCATTTTTGTTCCTTAACTTCTACATAAACTCGTTGCCATCTGCTTGAATTTTCACAAAGTAGAAAGCACATATTCAAGATAAATCAACAGTAATATGCAGAAGTAAGCCAAAAAATTTTCTAATTAGTTCTTCCATGTAAATTCACAACATATTTTCTATTTAGATATGCAGGTTTCTTGTTATTTTATTGTTACTAGAAGAATGAAAAAAAAAAATCACTCCAAGAAGAAAAATATTTGATATTGGATAGAAGAAAAATATTTTGACTGGTTTATATACCAAAGATATAACATATGCATAAATTGAACTAAAACACTATTGCTCTTCCATTTTTTTGAAGCTATTCTTTATCCTTTTGGAGGAGGGTATGAAAATTAGTGAGATTACAAAGGCAATCAGCCATGTTATATTCTGGTATTACTAATTACCTTTTTGGCCAACTATTTTGTTGGCCTATTACCCGCTATAAATATATGGCTATTCTAAATATTTATAACTTATCATTTCAAAAGGAGGACAGAGATAAATCCAATGAGCAAATCTAGCTCCAAAAAGTTTATGCTCAAAAAATTTTGATCGAATATCTTACAACATAGACAGATCTACGGAACACAAAAAATTTATACATCTTAAATCCTATAATTTTTTTTAAAAAAAATCTATGCATCTTAAATATACATATAAAGCAATAGGACAAAAAAACATAATTTTATGTATGAATATCAATGTTGGGAAAAAAATGACTCAATCAAATATAATAAATCAATATATCTCATAAGAAAAATCAATCATCCAAAGCTTATGCTAGCCCTTTTGGCCAACCTGGTCTATTCAATATGGCTGGTACAAATATAAATAGCTTGTCATTTTAGAAGGAAAGCAAAGATGAACCTAATTTTCAGTGCATCAACATAGTTTCAAGAAATTTATACTCATAGAATCTTGACCAAACATCTTAGAGAATAGATGGTTCTATCGGACAAAACTATAGAAAAACATCTATACATCTCAAATCCTATATAAAAAAAATCTATGCATCTCAAATATACAGATAAATCTATGAAATAAAATTTTTTGCATGGATATCAATGTTTGGAAAAAAAGAGGAATTCAATGAAATATAAGAAACCAAAAAAAATAAAGAAATCAATATCTTACTAAAACAAGTAAAAAAAGAGAAAAAAAATAAGATGGAAATCTAAATTCTGCATGAACGATATTTCCCCGTGGATGCTCTTTTTTTGGATAGTATTTTTCTAATATCTCCAATGTGCAAAGCGCAGATAAAATTATTATTAAATTTTATTTCATGATTACTACATTGGGATGATCTTGGATATTCATCCTTAAGGATAGGTTTTCATTATTAAGTTGGATGATGATTTGAAAAGTGAGAGTAATTTAGTAGCATGATTATCACATAAGATCGTTGGGATGCAACCGATCTCATCGTCTCCACACAAATTAGATACGCTAGACATCCCGCAACCTTTCACAATATTAGCGGCCGACTAGCTTCGATCAGCGGCGTTCTTCAATGAATGCACTAGCTAGCACGTTTTCTTGAGACCAACTTGACCCAAATTAAAATCCAAACCGTGTCGGTGCGGTGCAACCTTCTCCCCCTATCACGTGCACATCACGTGCTATGACCTAATATAAAACTATCAGATGGTGGGAAAGGAGGGAAAAAAAACCCTAGAAACTCCGCATCAGAGCTCGCTTCTTCTTTCCTCTTCGATCCAATCTCAACAATGGCGAGCCTCCTCTCTTTCTACTCTCGTCTTTAACGAATCCAAGCCTGAGTTGATCTCGTGGAAGGTCTCTATCTGACTACTTTTCTTCTTCTGCGATGCATGCAGGCTGATACCGAGGTGGAGGTGGCGGCCGGGGGGCAACCGAAGAAGAGGACGTTCAGGAAGTTCAGCTACAGAGGGGTCGATCTCGATGCGCTCCTCGACATGTCCACCGACGAGCTCGTCAAGCTTTTCCACGCTCGCGCTCGCAGGAGGCAAGTCCCTTCTCCCCCATTCCCCCTTATTTATCTTCGGCCGGATCTAGTTTTCCTCCATGGGCCTTGTCTCACTCTTTTGTTTAATGCAATCAAATCATTTATGTGTCTAGTTTATTTCATGGATGAATGCATTTGATCAGGTTCCAGCGGGGTCTGAAGCGGAAGCCGATGGCTCTGATCAAGAAGCTGCGCAAGGCGGTAAGATAGCCAAATTCCTGTTTTCTATGCGCCTTATGCAGTGTTGGATTTCCATATTAGATCTGATATCTTTTACGTATTCAGTTATCATGTGTTATCTGTTGTAGGAGTGAAATTTCTATGTTGTGCAGCAATTGTTTCCTCTTGCAACTCTTTGAAAAATTCCAAGTCTTGGGGTGTCTTTCTATTTCTTAGATGGCCGAGAAATGTTCTTGTCGGGGGGTTGGGAGAATTTGAAGGTAAAGAGAATGTGGTTTGTTGAATAGATTGGGCCTCATTAACAGTGGATCACGATATTAGATCTCTGATTTGTGAACTCTAAGCTGCTAAAATCCTACCAAGAGGGTCTTAAGTGCACTTCGAAATTTCTCTTCCATAGATTATGTTGATAGATCATCTCTGTGCGCAGATTTTCTGGGGCTGCCATCAGATAACCGAGTGATAAGACATAGTATTTCTATTCTCATTGAAAAATATGATTTTTAACTTTCTTCATCATACGTTTAGATTGTTATATGTAAATTGTCATTAAACAATTCATCAATATAATACACTCCTAAAATATCCTGAAAAATACTTTCAACTTTTCTGGAAAACAGCATAATCAAAACTTTATATTCAAAGATCCGAAATAACATAATTCACCATAAAAGTATGTCTCCTTGATTATATCGTGATTTGTTTTATGTCTACTTTATATATGTTTAGTTGATTACCCATCTGACTTTTAGATTTCTTTTATTTCTTATCTGCCAAAACTCCAAAGCTCAAACTGAAACGGGGTAAGACACTTTCCTGCGCGATTGTTTTGCCACTGGTAATTTTGACTGTAGTTCCTCTCCTTTGTATGAATCTTCTGTATTAATACGTGGTTCATTTGATAACATAGTACTTTGGGCTTCCTAAAGCACTATCATTAACTCTAATGAGTTACATGAGATTGATGCTACTTGGACTGTTGAATATTCTTGTCAATCTGACATAAGTTTGCTGTCTTTCAATGTATGCTAATCTCAAGCAATTCCATTTAACTTGCTTTATATTGTTGAATGATTCGGAGAGTTTGCCGCCATTCTCACTTTCTAACATTTATGATAAAAGCCTTTGGCTCCTTTATATGTGTGGGGGCCTCCTATTTCATATATGTAATTCAGTCTTAACGTAAATATGGTTTGCCAACGCCATCATCGAACCCTATGTTACATCTGCTCACCTGAATATCAACTAAAAAGACTGTCTTCAGTTAGTTTGCCATCACCTTGATATTCCAGGCTATGATCACTGATGGTTGAGAATTCTCATGGAATTGAAATCAACCTTTCATGATTCTCCAAGATTTAGGAGTCTAGACTGAGATGGAGGAAGGTGAATTTAACTAGGAGGATGGTCCATCAGTTATCTGCAGGATAATAATGTGGAAATGCCTTGACTCTTGACGCCTAAAGTTATACCAAATGATGTAATATGATCTTCTGAAAGTTTAGTGTGCTTTTGTGGAAATTGATGTACGGTCACTCATTGGTAGAATGCTAGTTTACTTAATCTGTTTCATGAGGCAATTATGAACTTATGGTATTATTTTAATGTTTCATTTCGAAGCATATGATCAACCTTATTACCTCATTTTCTCACATTTCTTCAAAGTGTATCTTTGAACACCATGATTATTTTTTTAATAATACTTGGTGCTTGTGTTGTTTCCGTTCATTCCTTAACAAAAGCAGATTGAGCTTAGCTCAACTCTTTTCCTGGAAAGAGAAAAAGGGGGGAAGATGGCTCATCCTAACTTATTTCTTGAGTTGCCATGGTATTCGCATTTCGTAGAGTTTATATATGGTATCTTACCACCTAGAGCTTGCTCCAATGATATCACCCCTTGCATTTGTATGAGGGGGTGGAATTTGATTCCGGTTGGCATCAGCCCTCAGGGGGTTGGGTAGGGATTAGGGTAGGAGGTGGGAATTAACCGTCCTAGTCTCCATAAAAGTGAAAGAATAAAAAGCAGTGTCTTGATGAGACTGATATTTTGGAATTTTTTTGCTCATAAGTTGATAAACAAAAATTGATCCTTAATACTGCTGTGTTTTCGATTACTTGTACAGAAAAAGGAGGCCCCTCTTGGCGAGAAGCCTGAACCAGTCAGGACTCACCTCCGCAACATGATTATAGTGCCTGAGATGATAGGGAGCATTATTGGGGTATACAATGGCAAGACCTTCAACCAGGTTGAAATCAAACCTGAGATGATAGGTCACTACCTCGCAGAGTTCTCCATCTCCTACAAGCCTGTGAAACATGGTAGGCCTGGTATTGGTGCCACCCACTCTTCAAGGTTCATTCCACTCAAGTGAGGAGTTTCTTTGTCATTTGCTGTCAAAATTTTCTATACTTTGAGCTCCATTTAGCGGTTTATTTTGATGGAAACATTTTTTCCCAATTTATGAAATTTTGACCTGGATGAATTATTTAATCTGGATAATTAAACTCTCTTCCAATGACAAGTTCAGTTTGATCCCCTTGCTTATATTAGTTTTATTTCCCTAAGTGCAAGTTAGCATTTAACTTCCAAAATATTCTGTACCATTTGTTGTTTCATTCGTTTGGTTTTGCTTGTTCACAACGGCCGATCAAAGCGATTACACACCTCAAGTGTAAGAACCCAAAAGCGTATTTTAATACCATGCATCCTCTGCAAGAACTAAATCCATTTCAAGTACTTTCTTAACAGACTACTTTGTTAAAGAACACTGATTTATGTATGCTAAATGGATTTGCTGCCCATCAAATTCATTGATGTGGTTAAATAAGTCATTTTTGTTATGCGGTGACACATAAACATGTACCATGCATGGATGCGCTTAGTATTTTCTGTGTTAGTATTTTAATTTTTGTAAAGCGATATGTTGCTTGGGCATAGGGAACTACCAGGTCCAATTTTTGGCTCCAAGTGGCCCGTCCTGAAGCTGCCTTATGATACCAGGGTCGAGCGTGGTTTGTTATCAGCTGGGACGGACTTAAGTGGGGCTGGCTCTATTTCACCAAAACTTCAAAGTTTTGGCATGGCACAAAGTCATACTTTTCAAGGATTTTTTATTTTGCCTACGCTGTAGAGCATGCACCCGTAGGACTAGGATGTTCTCTAAATACAAGTAGTTAAAAGTTAATTCATAATCAAATTGGTTTTGTTAAAATTAGATTCTGATCAGTTGTTTCTGGAATTCCTTAGCAGACCTGATATTTTAATCAGCTTAAGCTTTCGATAAATATAGCTCGTTCTTTGGTCGTTCTTGAGCACAGCCCCTTGGAATGGATTCTAGGCCATCACCCACGTGACTCTTTTATTATTATTATTATTTTATTGATTTATTTTTTTAAAGGGCTAGAACTCATACAATTTGAAGGCGGCGGAACTAGGACACTGTAGGCTCGCTAGTTTGACAACCCAAGTTTTACTCTTGGCGCAAATAAGGAGAAGAAAGATGTCCGTACTCTATGCTATTTTAAAAAAAATGATAGCAAGCTCGGGACCGTGCATTCGGCAGCCTCCCTTAAGCGCGCAAAATCCTCTCTCTCTCTCTTGATCTTCTCGCCTTGTTGATGTAGAGCGAGATATCCAGCGGATAATTGTATGTTTGCAACCAAAGAGGACCAAATACCAAGTCAATGTAAGACAGGATTCTCCTGCCAAGCTCCACCACAGTCTATTCTTTGATTTTAAGACCGTGATCATCCTTACTGTAACCTGCACTGCAAGGTTACGATGGATGATGTAGTCTATGGCGAATAAAGTAGTTGAACGACACCGAGAATGGCTTGGTTTCGCTATTCCGGCATCCGATAAAGTTTGGCTATATAAAAAGAAAAATTATCCAGCAATCAAGGTTCATTATTATGATTTGGCGTATAGATCAAGCATGAACTTGTTCTAAAGTTCATTTACCAAAATACAAGTCATATCGTTGTTCATCGAGTCAAGTTTATCCCATGACTCATGGTCCAACGTCTACGGCGATTAAAATATTAACTAGGGAGTAGAGGGCTTATACATGTCACGTTCACCGGGGCTCCGGAAAGGAAAGGTTCGCCCTACGGTACATCAGACCTCAACCTGCCTGCCCACTTATCAAACCTGTGAAAAGAGAAGGAACATGTTTGCTTAAGCACTGAAAAAGGGTATAGGGTGGGCAAGTTGGCCCGTAGCTATTGTATTTATTCTTGCCCGTTATTAATTTAAGTGGATTGATGGGTACTTCTGGCATATAAGAGTAACCTATTATTTTGGTACACGTCACAGGTCACGGTTTCATTTCTCCGTGGATGCATTTAAGTCTGGAAGATAAAATAAACGAAAAATTAATTATTAATTTTTTTTTTAACAACGATATAATGAATAGTCACCATTGATTTAAATCCTATGGTTCCTTTCTTTATACTTATCTTAACAAAATATCTTTTTAGCATCATTATTTTTTTTAAATATCTAATTTATCTTTTAAAACATGTTTGAAAATGTTTCTATGTCTGCCTTCTATTCTAGACTTCTTTCCTATGATTTACAGATCTTTTTTGACATCTTTTTCTATTATTTTCAAATTTATAGGATGCCATATTTTATCACAAATTCTCATTCTTTAATATCAGAAATAATAGAAAATTAGGTTACCTCTTTTAGCTACTATTCTTAGCCTTCCCAGATAGTCAAATGTAACTCATTTAGCTATTCTACTTATCCTATCATGTTGCATTTGGTCTTATTAATTTTATCACAAAACTAAAGATTCAGGTATGCATTTAATTTTAGCTATTGTTCTTAGCTCATTTTGTTGTCTTTTCTATGTCCTAAATATCTATCTTATTTGTGAATGTCTTTTTAAAAAACTTCATCTAGATTCTTAACAGTCATAGATTGTAAGAATAGTAAAAATCTTATTTTTATGCCTGTATGCTCTTATGATGACGAAGTTCATATCATTTCAATTTCACAAAATATAATTTTTAATTATATTTATGATGAAATAGTAAAGAGATTGAAAATTTATCTCCTACAATGATTGATAAAAAATTTTATGTTCCTAATAATTCAAAAATGCTCATTACGCTCACAATGGATAAAAATAATTAAAATATGTACGAAATACATGTAAAGTTAAAAGTTACAATAATTGAAATGGTTATATATCATCCTGTATCATTGGCTAAATCGCATAATGCGATAATCAACATAAGGTAATATGTTAAAAAATGATCTTTTTTATATTTCAGGGATAGTAACCCATTCAAAATTGATAAAAATATAAATTATTCAAAAAATTATCAGGAGAGCAAATCATCTAATTTTTTCTCATTTGGTAGCTTAAGTAATTTTGTTTTTCTCATTTGGTAGCTTAAGTAATTTTGTTTGAGTGGTTGAAGAAACCAGAGTTACCATTGAAGATTAACCCAATCCAAAAAACATGTTGAATGGTTAGAAAAACTCTATAGAGGGTGTAGGTCAAGAATTCAAGAATATCAAAATTCTTCGTCTTACAATTCATAATTTATGCATTAAAAATTATAGAGATTTTATATTTATAAAGAATGATCGTCAACATATGACCGTTGAGTATGCATATAAAGAATATGGATGGTGCCTTCATATTTATTATCTTGGAAATCAAGATATATTTATAATTAAAATATTACAAACATACATGCTGAGTAAGGTTGCAACTTCGATCTCATCCTAAGATTTTAAAATATTGGATTTTAAATATTGTAAAGAAAAAAATTCAGGATATGCCTTTGCATAGGTCAAGTGATATTGTAAAAGATGTTCTTCATGAATTCGATGTAGAATTGTCATATTATTAAGCTGGGCATGGAAAAGAGGTTATTATCAAGGAGCTCTATGGTCAAAGGTCAATATCTTATAAACGAATTCGATGGTATTGCAATGCCATTCTTGAGACCAATCCTGGCAGCATAGTAGAGTATAAAACTCTCGAAAATTGATTCAAATATTTATTCATTTTATTTAAAAGCTTAATGAACGGTTTCATAAAAGATTGTAGACTTTTGATATTCATAGATACAACATTTATTAAGCATGAGGATGGAGAAGTTTTACTTGGTGCTATGGATAAAGATGCAAATAATGATATGTTTCCTATAGCATATGCCATTGTTGATATAGAGAATAACGATAATTAAGACTGGTTTTATCAAATTTTGAAAGGAGCTTTAAAGCCTTGTGTGGACTATTATCGACAACCATTCATGATGATGATAGATAGACATCAGAAACTTATGAAAGCAGTGCCGAAGTACTTTACTAATAGCTACCACTTCTACTGTATCTATCATGTTAAAGATAATTTTAAAAATCAAGTATGCATCATTCTTTTCTAAATTTTAATCATATCTTTAAATTAGTTAAGTATTTTAACATACAACTATTGTATATATTATTTTATTGGCTTTTATGCAGGTGCTTGTCCATTATCCTATAAGTGAAAAGAAGAGATTTATTGATTTATTTAATATTACTGCATATACTCTAAGGCTGAATATTTTTTAAAAATTAATGAGCAAACTTATAGCAGAAGTTTCAGGTGTAAAAAACTATATAATACATACAAAGCCGGAGCATTGGACAAATTCAGTCTTTCTAGATCCGCGCTGAGGTTTAATGATATCTAATATGATTGAATATTTTAATAGTTGGATTCTGGAGGCTCGACATCTTTCAATTCCTCAGATGGTTAATCATATAAGAATCCAAATTATGCAATTAATATAGGATAGATGTCGTCGGGGTTACAGCATCCAAACCTATCTTTGTCCCAATCCTGAAAAAGTATTACAAAGAAATGCAAAAAAGGCTCGAAGGTTATCTATCTTTACATCAGGCATCATGATTTATGATGTAAAAGGCACAAAGGACTCATATAAGATTGATCTACAGGAATGCACATGCTCTTATGATGATTGGCAAATCTTTTGGATGCTATATAAATATACATCTGCATGTATTGAGAAGACTGATAGATCATTATATCACTTTACTGATAATTATTTTGAAGTTGAAATGTATAGAGTAGAATCCATCAATCCAATTTCTAATATTGAGGTGATTCAGAGTATCTCAGATGATATTTATATTTTACCTCTTATTACAAAAACTTATCCTAGCAGGCCTCGAAAGAAGAAAAGAGCTTCACAAATAGATTCATAAAATATAGACAATGCGGAAAAAAAGGATACAATAGAAGGATATGTAATAATCCTATTGAGTAATATTTCATATTATAGTTATTTTATTAGAAGTAGATAGGCTTAATGTTGTGAAAGTGTAATTTGTTGTGAATTTATAAAACCTAAAAACATCTATCTTTTTTTAGTTATTCAATTTCTTCTCACTTGAACTTATATGCTTTACTCTTATTCTAAATTTTGGACATTACTAAATTCTAAATCAAATAATGGCAGCAAAAAATTTAGATTAATTAATATAATAAAATTTGGTAATTAATTAATACATGTAATAATCCTATTGAGTAATATTTTAGATTGGAGTTGTTTTGTTAGAAGTAGACAGGCTGAATGTTGTAAAAGTATAATTTGTTATGAACTTGTAAAACCTAAAAACATCTATCTTTGATTAGTTATTTAATTGCTTCTCAATTGAACGTATATGCTTTGCTCTTATTCTAAATTTTGGACATTACTAAATTCTAAATCAAATAATGACAGCAAAGAAATTTAGATTAATTAATACAATAAAATTTGACATATTGTTAGTATTAGTATGGTATATTAGCACACTCTAATATATCATGATATAGTTAAATTGACTTTGCATACAGTTAATTTATTGTAGTTATCAATTAATTTATTATTGCATATAGTTAAATTAAGCACTATATCTAATGAAATTAAAACTGTACATAGTTAAATTAACATTATATATAGTTAAATGAATACTATATATAATTAAATTTATATGATATATAGTTAAATTAATATGATATATAGTTAAATGAATACTGTACACAGTTAATTTGCTACTATATACAGTTAAATCAATCATTGTACATTATTAAATTAACACTGTACACAGTTAAATTAACATTGTATACAGTTAAATGAAAACTGCATATAATTAAATTAACATAATACATAGTTTAATTAATATTATATATAATTAAATCATTCATATACATAGTTGAATGAATATTACATACAGTTACTTCTAAAGCATGCCATGATACTTCAAAAGTATGCTATAATAAACAAATGATACTTTAAAGATGAAACTTTAACTTCTACCTTTTTAAGTTCAATGTATGTGTATGTATACAATTGATAACATATCCTATATATTAAAGTTCAAGTTAAGTTCTATCAATGACTTGACCAATTATGGTGTGAAGCAGCATATTGAACTCATAAGATAGATCGATTTTTAAGAAACCTTAAAAGATCATTTTGATGATATAAATTGAAATAGTCATTAAGAAAAATCATTATATTAAAGGCCATAAAGAAAACATTAATTTAACTATATACATGATTCATTTAACTATGTGTAATATTGAATTAATTATGTGTATGATTCATTTAACTGTATGCAGTATTAAATTAACTGTGTGCAATATTCAAGTAACTATATACAATCTTAATTTAATTATGTATAATATTTATTTAACTATGTACAGTATTCAATTAATTATATATAGTTTTAATTTAACTGTGTGCACCCATCATTTAACTGTGTAATATTGAATTAAATGTATGTAGTATTGAATTAACTATGTGCATGATTCATTTAACTATATATAATATTAAATTAACTATATGCAGTATTGATTTAACCATATACAGTGTTAAATTAATAATGTATAGTATTAAATTAAGTATGTGCAGTATTGATTTAACCATAAATCGTGTTAAATTAATTGTGTACATGATTCATTTAACCATGTGCAGTGTTCAATTAACTATATGTAGTCTTAATTTAACTATGTGCACCCATCATTTAACCATGTGCAATGCTGAATTAACTGTATGCAGTATTGAATTAACTATGTATTATTCATTTAACTGTATGAAATGTTAAATTAATTATGTGTGGTATTAAATTAACTGCGTGCAGTATTCAATTAACTGTGTGCAGTTTTTAGAAATGATAAAAATGAAGAAGGGTAAAGCTATAATTTCATCAAGTTAAAAACTAAAATGACGTCTTTCGAAAGCCTTAAGATCTTTAGAAATGATCCCTACGATTATTCTGCAGGTCAAAAATAGAAACTAGCCTTTTTCTGTTCTGTCATAAGAGATGACCTATGGGTCGACCCCTGCGATGGAATTACATTTATGTTTATTAAATCCTAAACATTTTTGTACCATGTTAATTTAACTGTATTCAGTATTCAATTGATTATGTACTATATTAATTTAACTATGTACAATGTTAACTGTGCACCATATTAATTTAATTGTATACAGTATTCATTTAACTATGTATAATGTTAAATTAATTATGTGCAATGATAAATTAACTGTATACCATATTAATTTAACTATATATGCTTTTAAAGTATCGTGACATGCTTTTAAAGTATCGCAGCATTCTTTTGAAGTATCATGGCATAAGCTGTAATTGATAATAATAAACATCATCCCATTCTAAAGATAAGATGACAGCCATCAAGCATTGAAACATTAACTACAAAATTAAGAAGATCAAAATGTATGCTGAAAAATTTTGGATGGTATTAAATATAATAGATAATTAGTACAAGGACAGAATTTATAATTGGAAAAACTACCAAGATTGGTTACAAAATTACTATAACATAATCTTTAGAACATATCATCTTCTTTTTATACCACAACCAAAATTATTTATATGATACATAGTACCCATGAAATAAAATATTTGCCGCAATCCAATTCCTATACAATGAGGCATCTTTAAAAATATCGCGCAATGATCTTGAGCTATCTCTTGTAGGATCTCCGCAAATATTAGCATATGCACACTACAATCAAAAATATCATAGCTCTACTATAAACAGTTATGGATATCTCGAACTTGAGATTCAGAGATGTAAAATCCTATTCGTTCTGACAACTAAAAACACACGAATGTTGCCTACATAATATGGTATAAAATTGAATACATTAGTTATAGATGTTGTTATAAATAAAAGAAACAAATAAATTTTGAATAATATTACATATATATTTATTTGCATCATCCAATATATTGAAGCTCTATATCGTGTTGTAGCAGTCAAATCATTGCTTCTTAAAATCTAAAACTAAAAGGTACCAATGCTATGAAGTATTCATGAAAATAAATAAGTATCTACAATACTCAAGATCTGATAATTGAATATCAAACAACTATTTCTATATACTTGATTATGCTGAATCTATGATATGATTAATAATTTCAGTAGATCACTTCAGTGATACTTGAAAAGTATTGAAACAAAATAGTCTACATCCATAAAAGAGAAAAAGAAGATGAATAACTCAAAACATCCATTAGTTGCCTTGTAAAATTCATAATTGAAATAAGTTTTCTTCCTGCATCTCGCATTATATACATAAATTTCACAACTGTATCTTGCAGTACAAAAATAAAGCTGCATTCTTTATGGACTCCCTATCATTTATATGAAATAACTCCATTATATAAAAATATACATTAACAAGCTATACATAATGCAAATAAAATTGTTAAGATCAACAAAGAAAATATTAGACTAAGAAAAACTATGAGTAGTTAATTTTTATACATCACTCCATACTGATCCATTATTAAGGAGCTGATCCAATGCATAACATGTGTAAGAAAATTTAGAAATATCTAGATCCTTTTAGATAGTCTCACTATGAACAATAGGATACAGACAAATATATTATAATAGCTTACACGGAGTGATCACCATCAATATAGAAATTAATTGATGCTTTAAAAAATGATGGTAGTATATCTCTCCCCTTTCTGTGATAGGTGCGCCTGTGTGCCAATCCTATTGGCTTATTCGGCATACTGATGACTCAACATCTATAATTATAGTAGAATCTTGAATATGCTAAAAGTAACAAAATATAAGAAAGATTTTTAATAAATATATTAAATATTTAATATATGTCATACAATCACACAATACAAATATAGTTAATTGACATAATAATTTAATAATTCATACATCAAAAAATTTCTAAACTGCTCTAAGAGGGAGGATCTTCTTGGTCCTTAATTGATTGACTTAGCTCTATCAGTGTAGTAGTGACAGGCTCCAAAACTAAATACTGATGAGCATCTACATCATTCTTGCTAGTGGATAAGGCCATGCTTCCTTCACATATGTTCCTGCCTGGTGTTTCTTTTTTGCTTGTTTGTAGGTCTTAAGAAGGTATGATGTGACCTTTTCATTCTCCGTGGGCTAACTCTCCTGAGCTTCTATTTTTATCTGCTTGTATAATGAGGAACCAGTTTTGTGGCAACATCTTCTTTCTCACACTTCACTCCAGTCTTGAAATTCATCTGAAAAGAAACTAATGCTGGTACATAGTTAGTAAGCTTTCATATTAAAATAAAAAAATAGATCTTTAAGTATAAATTAGTGAAAATTACCATCACCGCTTCACTACTATGAGCTATAATAGTGTCCACTACAGTCGGATTGGTTTCTTCGCGTATAAAATAATAATCCATCCTTACTTAATAATAAAGATTAATTAGGTCAAGAATAACATCATTTCTATACATTCATATTATATTATAGCATTGTACTCACCTCAAAAGGATTTGCATTTATGCCTGCAATGTCATCTGCCAGCATTAAGCCCATATCGTAGAGCATCTTCTTGATGCATGAAAGCCTCCTATCGAAGGCAACAATTCATGCATCCTTCACTGCGGCATCCTCAATGGATTGAGGGTCCTCTAAGTGAAAGCCGTGACTAATCAAGGATCTCTCAACTACTGCGATACGTGTCTGTAAAGTATTAATTAGATGTTATTTAGGCTGGCTAGACTATGGAACCTGAAAAACCGTAAAAACATCATCCTATATTATAAGTATGTGCAAGATGGACTTTGTGCCAAATGAATGTGCCAAACAGAAATAAGTGTATACCACATAAAGATAATGATATATAGTAGCAAATTAAAAAGAATATAACAAAATCTTAATTATCTAAGAATGCATTATAAATGCGTGCAAGATGAACTTTATCATATGCTGGCACAACATGTGTGTGCCAAATAGAAAATAATATGTGAATCATATAACTAATATGAAATACAAAAAATAGAAAAAAATCAAATTTTATACGTGCTTGTTCCTGTATCAAAACTACCTCTTGTGGCCTTCTTTGTGATAGGAGGTACACCTCATCCTTCTTAAGCTCAATCCTCTGGATCACCTATCATGAAACAAAAAAAATTTTCAAAAAGATTAGTTATGCTTCAACTGAAATGTGTATTATGTTAGATACAAAAGCTAATACCTTAAATTTTTTAATTTCTTTATAGCTTCGATGATCGCCTCCACCTTACGAGAAAATGGGGCATTGTTCCAATGCAAGAGACATGGATAAATGAATGATGGTCTGTGCTTTCCAAGTAAACTATTGGCATGCTCAATAGCCCATGCTTGCACAGAAAAAATAATATAAGCATCATATTTTAGAGGAATCTAACTATGTATCATGCCAAAATAATATAAATTGACTGTGTATCGTAACATATTAACTATATACTATAATAGATTAATTATGCACCATAATAGATTAACTATATACCAATATACAGTAACTATGTACCATAATAAATTAACTATATCCAATATAGATTAATTGAGTACTATAATAAATTAACTATGTATAATATAGATTAACTGTATACTATAGTAAATTAACTATGATCTAATATAGATTAATTGTGTACCATAATAGATTAATTATATACCAGTATGGATTAATTATATATCAATATAGATCAACTGTATACCATAATAGATTAACTATGTATCAATATATATTAACTGTATATCAATATACATTAACTATGTACCATAACAAATTAACTATATGCCATGCTATATTTACTATGTACCATACTAGACTAATTATGTACCATATTAAAGTAAGTGATACCATATTAGATTGACTATCAAATAATTAAATTGAAAGTAAACATAGATAGGTTTACCAGTGGATAACCACCGTATATCCATCCATATTGCCAACAGAGCCTTTTTCAATTGTGTTCCTCATACGTATACTCTTTGCTAGGCTAGGGATCTACTATTGAAGGAAAAAAAAACTATAAGATCCCAACTATATGAACCTGGATGATCCAAATAGTCAAAATATGGACATAATACCTTTGGAATATGGTATCGTATAGTTGAAAAAAGAATAGTTACCAAAAAAAAAAAAATCCAATACTTGATAAAGCCATCTACATCCTGCAACCTTGACTTTCCAATAAGAGACATTAATCTATTTTTAACTAAATTTTCAGTAGTCTTTTTATGGTCATCATAAAAAAATCGAGTAATGAGGTCTGACTGAATCTTTCTATTCCTATACAATTCAATCTCATCACTCGTAGCCCTCAAACCAAGGATGAGGATAATGTCAGTCCCCACAAAAAAAATCATAGTCCCATCCAACCTAAAGCCCTCCTTCTTATCATCCCAAAAAGAAAGCAATGCATTCAATAATGGCCTACTTTGCTTGATATATGGAGTGTCGAAAAAATGCATTGAGACTCGATCCATAATAAGTTCAGAATAATGTCCAGGATGATGAACAGAGTCCAACAAGCCCAAGAACAATTCAAACGGATTTTAGATGGAGAAAATATATGCAAAAAAAGGTCAGAGCGAGGTAGCATGACTCCCAAGCATGTCGGAGGGATCCACAGGCGGTGTCGACCAACGATGGTGCAACCTAGATCGGCAGCATGCGATGGCGTTGGGCTGGCCCGGGCACACGCGGGCCATGCAGGCACCCAGCCCATGTGATGAACCACGGTCCATCATGGATCGTGGCTCACAATGCCCTGCATGGACCATCTAGACAATTCTTCTAACATTTCATGCAGTCCATGGCACTGTACCATGGATCGATCACAATCTGATGGCTCTGATTTAAGCCAATCATGATTAGACGGTTGAAACGCAATCTAGCATGATAGGTTGATGTTTTGCACGATCTGACAGTCATGAGAGCTTTCGATCATAATCAGATGGCTTAGATGCAATTCTAATTTGATCAGGATGTTGTTTGCATAATCGGACGGCTCTGGAGCAAGCCAATCATGATTGGATGGTACAGACACGATTTCGGATGTATTTGAAATTAGGTTTCCTACTAAAATACTATTTTTAGATTTTTGGAGTCTATATAACTTTGATTGACAAATCGTTTGTTGCGTCTGAAAGTTGATGATGTCCTGAAGGTGTTGAGAGACTTCTTAAGAATTTTGAGAGAGCTTTTATGAGGATTTTGAGACTTCTTGTTGAGAGACTCTTGTATAAGGATTGAATGGTAAGTTTTTCTTATATTTATTGATTTTCTTTCTCTCCTAGTGAAGTTTGCATGCCCCGTAGAGGTAGATGTTGATTTAATCCACGTATACTTGATTGCGTGCTTTCTTATCTTATATTCTTTTTTTTTCTTACAGTATCCACACGTGATCGAGTATAACGTAAGTGATATCAAGAAGGTTCTGAGGTGGTAGTGTCCTGGTCAAACTCTATGATAATCGATATTAGAGTGAGTTGATATATCCAATAATTGGTATCAGAGCTAGACAATACCAACGCACATGATTGCCCAAATTATGATGGTGTTGATCGAGATCAAAGAATATGAAGAAGACAAGCATAATTAAGATGGAGATCAGTCGATTGGACAAGAAGAGCAATTTTTTCTTGTAGCAAGCGAGGATGGAGGACATGTTCATCCAATACAGATTAATCGATACTCTCTTGAATGAAAAGAAGTTGGACATCATAGAGGAGAGAACCTAGGAGAGGCTATAGATGCAGATGATGAGTACCATCTGCATGTACTTGACGAATGAGACGGTGATCCATCTACTTGGTGAGACTTTTCTAACGATGCTGTGGTCGAAGCTCAATGTATTGTACATGGTGAAGTCCCTCACCAACATTCTCTTCCTTTGAAGGTAATTCTACCAATTATGGATGACCGAGGGATAAAGCATGCAGGAGCATCTCAGCTATTTTTAGAAGATTCTCATCGATCTTTTCAATGTAAGTGAGAAAGTTGAGGAGAAGACCAGGATGCTGATCTTGCTAGCATCACTTTTTCTTTCGTATGAGTCCTTGATGACTGTTCTTCTAGTAGAAAAGAGCACCATTAAGATGGACGAGGTCACTATAATGATTTTTCAGAATGAAGTTCTCAAGAGAGAGAACCCAGCTTCGAGCTTAGATGGTGGCAATCAGCTTTAACGATTTTTGGAGGAGTAGGTGGCAGCAAACGGAGCATTAGAGGATCACAAGGAGGGTGATTCAGATCCAAGATGAGAGATCCAAGCAAGATCAAATGCTATCGATGCGATGAGTTAGAGCATCGTGTCAGAGATTGTCCGTAGTTCAGGGATCGAACGAGGGCTACTGCAGCGATGGTTAGTAGTGAGTCAAAGGATGATGCTCTGATGATATATGATGAGATATCTATTTTTTTTTAGCAGTGAATTTTAGATTTTGTATGTACATATCATGTTTGTTGTAGAAAGAAGCAATTTGACTTCCTAGAGAACAGTGAGAGCACTGTTTAGCTGCCGGATGGATCAAGCTATGCGATCAGAGACATCAAAATGGTCAGCTAGAGGACACATGATGGTGTAGTAAGAAAATTGAGAGAGGTTTGATACATATTCGATTTCAGACGGAATCTTATCTTACTGAGTAGACTAGATTCAAACAGCTATAGATGGATAGCTGGTGATGGAATCCTAAAGGTCATGTACAATGATAGGATGATATTAAAGAAAAAGAAGAGGATAAGAGGACATTATTATCTAGCAGAAAGCTCAATGTGAGGTAGAACTCCAAAAGCCAAAGGGAGTCCAGTGCGAGGTGAAGCTCCAAGTAGAGGTGGATCGAGCATGAGATGCGAGACATGAAAGGATGAGAGGTGACGTCGTAGAGTGAAGTTTCTATTACCGCAGGAGGCTATCTCGAGCAGATCTTAGGTCAGAAGGATCACAGACATTGATGGAGATGGAGATTAAGCAGCCTGACTCGACTCCCATATTTATCCATCCATGAGACAACAAGCATACCCTAGGACATAGATGCGAGATGGATCACGGACTCTTAGAGATAGATGGAGGCCAAACTGTTAGATATGTATGTCCTAGAAGTCAAAATTGGCTAACACTTGTAATACACATCTAAGGATAAAATTATAATTTTGACTATTAATAATAAAATGGGTTATTTTCTATCATAGTATATATCTAAAAGTGTCTGTGATACATTCCTTAAGTTAATGGTAACGATAGTTCATATTTTTCAGAGTTGAAAATTTAAGACATGAATTTTCATTATTAACTCATAAAATACTTTCGACCGTAGGATCATCATGAAGATGGTGATTGATATGGAAGGTTGGTGTACGATCGTTTCTTTAGGATAGATGAGTCTTGAGTCTACGGTGTAGAGACATCGGAATGAGAGTACAGGTACTCGTTAAAGAACGAGGGCACTGAGCGTGACCACCTCGAGCAGTCATAAAAAAGTCCACCTTCTCGTCAATCATTAGCTCGAAGCTGTAATGGTGTGTTTGGTTCTTTGATCTGAGGTGCATCGATAGTTCATCTTGAGGATATTATAGTTTGACTACACCATTACTCGGTCTCCTAGCCATTTAGAATCTTGAGGTGTATGTTGGCTATAGCATGTTCGTTGTAGAAATTGGACTGCACCAATAAGGGATCTATCTACCTCAGTAGATGATGAGTAGTCCTATGATGATCATGAGAATCAAGTCCATAAGCCCATGGCTATGGCAGAGTGAAATGATAGAAAGAGTTTCTATTAACATTTTTACATTGGACTTGAATCGAATGATTAATTCATATGACGGAAATTAGGATTTGACGAGTTCACCTTAATCCTAATCCCATCGGAGCTCAAGATTGAGGAACTTAATTACACAGATAACTGCATCGAGAGATTCATTTTCAGTTCTGATAGATTGCCACCATATACTGCTAGGTATCACTAGTAGATTTTGGAAGCAATTAGAATGATTTAGATGATCGATCGTTCTAGTTGTCTGAATCAGAAAAGTTCTGATCCATCGGAAGATATTTCGATAATGTCAATGATAGAAATCATAACATATCCCATCACCATACAAAACTAAACCTAACTAGATCACACAAATAAGGGTTTGGATCTGAATATCATCAATTGGACTAACCCAGTTCAATTGATTTGAATAAGATTTAATTAGGTTCAAGAAAATCGTGCTAGCACACGATTGAGCCTAATGTTCTCCTTCAACAATCATGAAAAGTTATCTCGACTGAGTCAAATATGTTTGAGCTCACTCAAATACCTTTACTTGGTCTAACTGTTGCTTGTCCAGGTTAGAAAAGGATTATCTTAATTTATGAGATAAATTTGAGACAACACCTATCATTTTCCGTCACCTGCTAATTCTTATCTTTTGACTTTGGTCAAACGTTGACCTTTAACACTTAGATATCTGCCCATGTGTCATACACCCATAGGAGAGCAGATGGAGATTTGTCCATCTGCTAAAAGGAGGAATGGGAGGGAGCGCACCATAGGGAGGCGTGCACCCAAGGATGATGACGCCTGGAGTCCCATATAGATGGGACTCTAGGATTCTTCATAGAATAAACTTAGGTGGCGCCTAAGACTCTACTTTGACCGATCTTAGCGCCACCTAAGGATGTTTGAGAGGGGCTCTCATTTGATTGGATCAGGTGATGTCATCCCACCAATCAGATTTAGATCTGATTGCACGAGAGACGTGATTGGTTGGGATGATGTGGCACTGTATGGCGCAGCAAGATTTATATAAACCCTATCTGCGCCTATGTTTAAAGAATTCTCCCTTTGCCCATGCCACATAGCCCTCTCCCCTCTCCTTCATGTCTACTTCTGATCTTCTCTCTCCTCTCCACGTTCAAGTGGCTTTAGGCTTCAATTTGGTGCGAACCAGGCAAGAGAAAGGCGACAAGAAAATAAGAAAGCAGCACTGCTACAAGAGACGACATCGGATCTTCAAAAATTATTTCGAAAATCTTCAAGATCAGATCCAGATCTGATCTTTGGAGAAAAGATTGAGAAGAAAGAGATCTTCAAATCCTGTTCAAGTGGATACCAATAGAGGTCAGGCGATTGCGTGGCTGCATTCAGAACCTCAGGCAATCAGTAGGATCATCATAGGATAATAAGATTACCCAAGAATAAGATATAAATTAAATCTGATTTAATTTATTTTTATTTTATTTTATTAGATTCATCTAATTAGATCTGAAAAGTCTCAGATCTGATTTAGATCTAAGAAAAAAAATTTAAAAATATTTTTCTTGATCAAATCAGATCTGAATGAATCTGATCTCGAAAATAGAATTTTTTCTTCAACTAGTATCTGTCTCAAATTTATCTCCTAGTATCAGAGCCAGGTTTCCATAAATAATTTAGATCTAATTTTAATTTATTTTTGATCTAATAATTAGATAATTTTATATGTCACATAAGATGTGATTAGATCTGAAATCAAAAAAATTAAAAAATTAAATAATTTAGATCTAAGTTATATAAGATGCATGACTAATTGTAGAATAGAATTATTATATGTATAGTCTAGCATGATCATAATTTAATTTGATTAGTTATAATTTTTAGATCTATTTATTTACTATTTTTTAATATTATAAATATTATAATAAAATCTAAAAAATAAAAAATAAAGTTATTTAATTTTTGTTCATATGAGATATGATGAATGTATGTTTAGACTAGTTGTAGAATAGTTCTACATAATTATCTAGAATAAGTTTTAATTTGATATGATCAATTTAAATTTTATTTTTTAGATGATTATGAGATAATTTAGAACTAAAAATATGCATAATATAATACATGAGATGTATGCAAAACATGTTTATAGTTAGATCAATTTTTATATATGAGACATATGATATAGATCTAACTAGTTTTGTAGTTTTAATATTTTTGATTAAGGCATTCTCCTTGGTTGTCCGATCATAAGAACAAAGTAGGATTTAAATCCCTCTCCTTCCATTCGATGGGGTGTTCTTATGATATATAGGGGTACTGCGCGTTTATCCTTAATCAGAAATTAAGAACTTATTTTCTGTAAAACTCTAGATCCTGAAATCCTAGAATTTTATTTACATATTTTGTTTGTGAACCCTATACTTAATTAAGAATTAAAATTATAAAATATATATTAAGTCTAAAATTAAAAATTTTAGATCTAAGATACATTCATAAAATTGGGTTCGAGTTTGGGTATCTCAATTAGGTCTAGCGGTTGATCAAACCGAATCAAGAGTCGGTTAGATGGAATCAAAAGTACTTAAATTGACCAGCCTAATAGGATTAAGGCTGGGTCAAGATCGAATCACATGAGTGATCGATCAAGCTAAGACCTAATTAAGCTCGATGGTTAGAGTCTGGATTATAGGCTAATCTGATTGGTTCTGGCTCAATAATTTGATGTCTAAGATAAGTCTGGCAGATACGACCAACTAATTTTTAATTGAAAGCTACTCAATTTGAATGTATTCTTATCGAGTTAATGGCATATTCCTTCTACTAGTCTCACTTATCTGACCATATTTGTTGACCCAGCCTTGATCTAAGGTGGTTAACAATCCGAGCTAACCCATGCCACTAGGTTAGTCATAATTGTTATGGCTATTATAAGTCAAGTTTAAAGAGACCTAAATCAAATCTTCCTAAAAAATGATTAAGTCTAAGGTCTTCCACCATTGTAGATATGTGGGCTCTTCTCGAGGTTGATTATTCTCGACTGATCAAAGTGGTTCGGTTGCACCGAAAAGATGCAACTATGTCTATTAGGCATTGGATGCTACAGGCTGAAGGATGGATTGGGCTTAATATTTTGGATATGGTGAGAGAACCAATTAGGAATTCAATCTATGCAAATGGTGGGTCTGACTTAACTAAGGAGTGGATCAATATTTCAAGCATGATGAGATTCATGAATTAAAGATCAAGTTTGGGTGCACCATGATTAGAAAATCATTGGATAAGAGTTGTCCACTCATTGGCTAACCCATCATCAATAACTATTAGGTGAGGTGATGAATCAGTTGGTGGGACAGCACCATCTACTAGAAATCATTAATCATAAAAATTTTTACATCTCTACAGAGAAAGTGTAGGGATCCAAAAAAATAGTGAAAGCTAATTTATTTAAAAATTAAATTTTTAAATAAATTGGTCAAGTCTTAATTACAATATCTAACTAAAAATTTTGACTCTCTATAGGAAAAGCAAAATGTCTGCATCTAATCCACTAGCACGTATCCTGAACACCTATAGACTGATCAGACCTAATTACAAAGATTGGCTCTAGAACTTCAAAATTATTTTGGATTCTAAAAAGTTAACTCATGTATTGGACAAGAATCTTCCCACCTTATCAGTCCATCCATCTGCTGAATAGAGAGCATCTCTCAATAAATGGATGGATGAAAATAACAAGATGAGATACTATATATTGGGCTCGATGTCTGATGAGCTTCAACGCCAATATGAAGATATCAAGACTGTCCACCAAATATTGGCTCACCTACAAGAGTTGTTTGGTGAACAAAATTGCACAACCAAATATCAGATCACTAAATAACTTTTTAAGGCTAAGATGCGTGATGGGCAGTCAGTCCAAGATCATTGTCTGATGATGATCAAAAACTTGAAAGAGCTTGAGAAGCTCGGAGTGAAGTTAGATCAGGATCTGTAGAATGACATAATTCTGCAATCCTTGACTATGCATATGGGTAATTCATCATGAACTACCATATGCATAAACTTCAGAGTACTCTAGCCGAATTTATGAACATACTGGTTACTGCTGAGCTTTCTATGAAAGGTTCTAAAGGCTCAGTGCTTGCTATGGAACGAACTTCTTCCAAGAAAAAGTCTTTTGGAAAGAAGAAGTCTGTGAAAAGGCAAAAAATGAAAGGTGGAAAGAAGAAGAAGGCAGAGCTGAAGAAGAAGGCTGCTGATAAAGAAAAATATTTCTATTATAACATAGACGGCCACTGGAAGCGAAACTGTCCTATTTATCTGGCCACCCTGAAGAATAAGAAAGGAGATAAGGTCCTTCTGGAGGTATGCTCATTATTGAATCTAACCTTATGGTTTCTTCTACATCCAGTTGGGTGCTTGACTCTAATTTTAGTGCTCGTTTATGCACTTTCATGCAGGGTCTTAAGGATAGTAGGAGGCTGAGGGATGGTGAGATGATCCTATACGTCAGAAATGGAGCAAGAGTTACAGCTATGATCGTGGAAACCTACCCTCTTTAACTACTGTCTGACTTAGATTTAGTACTTAGAGATTGTTACTATGTGCCTGCTGCAAGCAAGAATTTGATTTCTGTTTCATGTTTAGCATAAGAAGGCTATGTAATTAGTTTTCTTAAGGACCATTATAATATTCTTTATGAAAGAAATAAAATTGCAAGTGGTTTCCTTATTAATGATCTTTATCAGTTACATATTGATGTATCTATTTTTAATATTGAGCAAAATATGAATGCCATAAGAACAAAACGACCTAGGGATAGTCCAAATGATAGGTATCTATGGCACCTAAGACTAGGTCATATAGCAGAAGATAGGATTAACAAATTAAAAAAAATTAGGCTATTGAGTCCATTGACTTTCGAGTCATATCCAATTTATGAATCATATCTTCATGGCAAAATGACTAAGCTCCCTTTTGTAGGACATAGGAAAAGGGCCACGGATCTTACTTGCCCTAGTACATACTGATGTGTGCAGGTCCATTTGATGTGCCGACTAGAGGCAACTTTATCTACTTCATAACCTTTATCGATGATTTATCTAGGTATGGGTATGTGTATCTTATGAGACACAAGTCTGAAGCTTTTGAAAAGTTCAAGAAATTCAGACATGAAGTAGAAAAATAAATTAAAAAATTCCATTAAGGTTCTTCGATCAGATCGAGGAGGTGAATACCTTAGTCGAGAATTCCTAGGACTATCTCAAGCAGAATGGCATAGTCTCTCAATGGACTCCATCCAGAAACACCTCAACTCAACGGAATTTCAGAATGGAGGAAATCGAATCCTATTAGATATGGTTCGATCCATGATGAGCTTCACAGACCTTTCCTGATTTTTTTTGGGGACATAGTCTGTTAACTGCAATATTACTTACTGAATAGGGTTTTCCTCTAAAATCCATTCCTACCATACCGTATGAGATATGGCATGGTAAGAAATCAAGTCTGAGTCATCTCAGAATTTGGGGTTGTCTGGCTCATGTCAAAAGACAACAAGCGGACAAGTTAGACTTTAGGTCCTTTAGAGCTCGATTCATAGGATATCCTAAAGAGTCATTAGGATATTATTTCTACATTCCAGAAGATCCACAATGTGATTGTGAGTCGACATGCCATCTTTCTTGAAAAATAGTTTATTCAAGATAGCGGCATTGAAAAGCAGATCAAGCTTGATGAAGAAAGTCTCACAAGAGCAACGAGCTAAGGACCAAATTGGAAACCAAATCAGGTTGAGCCAATACAATCACTACCTCCTCCACCTCGTAGATCGAAAAGAATTTTTCCATCCCCCTGAGAGATACTTAGGTACTTATTTCAGAGAAAGTAGAGAAAATATTCCTCGTAGGTAATGGGGTTCATGGTGATGATCCCAAAACCTATAATGAGGCGATATCAGATATCGACTCTGAGAAATGGTTAGAGGCAATGAAGTCAGAAATTGACTCGATGCACTCAAATCCAAGTCTGGATCCTTGGTAGATCCACCAGAAGGTATAGTACCTATTGGGTGTAAATGGATCTACAAGAGAAAGATTGGTGCAGATGAGAATGTAGAGACATTCAAAGCTAGATTAGTGGCAAAAGATTATAGTCAATATGAAGGCATTGACTATCAGGATACCTTTTCGTCAGTAGCTATGCTAAAATCCATCCGCACATTGCTTGCTATTGCAGCCTATTTCGATTATGAAATATGGCAAATGGATGTGAAAAATGACGACGTTCTTAAATGGATATCTTGAGGAAGATATCTATATGGAATAGCCGCTAGGTTTCACATCCAGTGATGCTGATCACAAGGTATGCAAGCTGCAAAGGTCCATATATGGACTTAAGCAAGCATCTCGAAGCTGGAATACTCATTTTAATGATGTGATCAAATTGTTTGGTTTCATCAAAAATGAGAAGGAACCATGTGTCTTTCAAAAAGGTCAGTGGGAGCGCTATTGTCTTCCTCGTATTGTACGTGGATGACATCCTCCTTATTGGAAATGATATTTCCCATGTTGACCATAGTTAAAATATGGTTATCTAAAGAATTCTCCATGAAAGACCTAGGTGAAGCATCCTTTATTCTAGAAATTAAGGTCTATAGAGATAGACCGAATAGGATGCTAGGACTTTCACAGAAGATGTACATAGAGGAAGTGCTAAAGAGGTTTAGCATGGAAAACTCAAGAGGGGTTTGGTATCCCTTCAGACATGGCATTCATCTCTCCAAGAAGATGTGCCCTAGCACACCTGAGAAAATAGAACGCATGAGCAAGATCCCTTATGCTTCAGCAATAGGGAGCCTCATGTATGTCATGTTATGTACACAACCTGATATAGCTCATGCTGTGAATGTCACGAGCAGATATTAGTCGAATCTAGATGAAGAATACTGAACTTCTGTGAAATATATCCTTAAGTACTTAAGAAGAACTAAGAATATGTTGTTGGTTTTTGGTAATGGAGAACTCTAAATCTAAGGGTATGCAGACTCGAATTTTATGTCCGATGTAGATGATCGAAAGTCGATATCTGGAAGTCTGTTTGTGTGTAATGGTGGTGCTGTCAGTTGAAAAAATTTCAAGCAGACAGTGATAGCAGATTCCACCATAGAAGTAGAGTACATTGGTGCATCAGAAGCTGCGAAGGAGGCATTCTGGTATAAGAAGTTTGTCGTAGAGATCGAAATGATATCATTAGATGCCATTCCTCTATACTGCGATAATAATGGTGCCATAGCCCTTGCTAAAGAGTCGAGGTCTCACCAAAAATTCAAGCACATCGAGCGGTGATATGATCTCATCCGTAATTATCTTGAGAAAGGTTACGTCGAGATCAAAAGAGTCGACTCTGCAGATAATGCGGTGGACCCACTCACAAAGTCATTGGGCCAGTAAAAGATCGAAGTCCACCTTAAGAAAATGGGACTTAGAATTATAGCCAATTAGCTTTAGATCAAGTGGGAGTTTGTTAGATATGCATGCCCTAGAAGCCAGAATAGGCTAACACTTGTAATACACATCTAAGGATAAAATTATAATTTTGATCATTAATAATAAAATAGGTTATTTTCTATCACAGTATGTATTTAAAAGTGTCTGTGATACATCCCTTAAGTTAATGGTAATGATAGTTCATATTTTCAATAGTTAAAAATTTAAGACATAAATTTTTGTTATTAACTCATAAAATGCTCCCGACTGTAGGATCATCATGAGCATGGTGATTGATCTGGAAGATTGGTGTACGATCGCTTCTTTATTATAGATGAGTTTTGAGTCTATGGTGTATAGACATCGGAGCGAGAGTACAGGTACTCATTAGAGAACGAGAATGCTGACATTGACTACCTCGAGCAGTCATAAGGAACTCTACCTTCTCGTCGATGACTAACTCGAAGCTGCAGTGGTGTGTTTGGTTCTTTGACCTAAGGTGCATCGATGGTTCACCTTAAGGATGTTATAGTTTGACTACACCATAACTCGATATCCTAGCCATTTAAAATTCTGAGGTGTATATTGACTATAACATGTTCATTGTAAGAATTGAACTACACCAATAAGAGATCTATCTACCTTGGTAGATGAGGAGTAGCCCTATGATGATCATAAGAATCAAGTCCATAAGCCCATGGCCATGGTAGAGTGAAATGATAGAAAGAGCTTTTATTAAGATTTTCACATTGGACTTGAATTGAATGATTAATTTATATGATGAAAATTAGGGTTTGACGAGTTCACCTTAACCCTAATCCGATCGGAGCTCAAGATAGAGGAACTTAATCACATAGGTAACTGCACCAAAAGATTCATTTTTAGTTCTGATGGATTACCATCATATACTACTAGGTGTCACTGGTGGATTTTGGAAGCAATTAAAATGATTTGGATGATCAATCATTCTAGTTGTCTGAATCAAAAAAGTTTTGATCCATCGAAAGATATTTCGATGATGTTAATGATAGAAATCATAACATATTCCATCATCATATGGAACTGAATCTAACTGAAACACACAAATAAGGGTTTGGATCTAGATATCATCAATTAGACTAACCCAGTTCAATTGATTTGAATAAGATTCAATTAGGTTTAAGAAAATCATGCTAGCACACGATTGAGCCTAATATTCTCCTTCAACAATCATGAAAAGTTATCTCGACCGAGCCAAATGTGTTCGGACTAACTCAAGTACCTTTATTTGGTCTGACTGGAGCTTGTTCATATTAGAAAAGGATTGTCTTAATTTATGAGATAAATTTGAGACAACATCTGCCATTTTTCGTCACCTACTAATTCTTGTCTTTTGACTTTGATCAAACATTGACCTTTGATACTTAAACATCTGCCCATGTGTCATGCACCCATAGAAAAGCAAATGGGGGTTTGTCCACCTACTAAAAGGAGGAATGGGAGGGGGCACACCCTAGGGAGGCGTGCGCCCAAGGATGATGACATCTGGAGTCCCATATAGATGGGACTCCAGGTTGCTTCATGGAATAAACTTAGGTGGCGCCTAAGACTCAACTTTGATCAATCTTGGCGCCATCTAAGGATGTTTGAGAGGGGCTCTCATCTAATTGAATCAGGTGATGTCATCCCATCAATCAGATTTAGATCTGATTGTACGAAGAGATGTGATTGATCGGGATGATGTGGCACTACATGGTGCAGCAGGATCTATATAAACCATGTCTGCGCCTTTATTTAAAGAGTTCTCCCCTTGCCCATGCCACATAGACCTCTCCCCTCTCCTCCATGCCTACTTCTGATCTTCTCTCTCCTCTCCACGTCCAAATGGCTTTGGGTTTCAGTTTGGTGCGAACCAGAAAAGAGAAAGATGATAAGAAAGGAAGAAGGCAGCACTGCTGCAAGAGACGACATCGGATCTTCAAAAATTATTTCGAAGACCTTCAAGATTAGATCCAGATCTGATCTTTAGAAGAAAGATTGAGGAGGAGATCTTCAGATCTTGTCCGAGTGGATATCGGTATAGGCCAGGCGATTGCGTGGCTACATCCAGAACCTCAAGCAATCAGTAGGATCATCACAGGATAATAAGATTATCCAAGAATAATATATAAATTTAATTTAATTTAATTTATTTTTATTTTATTTTATTAGATCCATCTAATCAGATCTAAAAAGTTTTAGATCTGATTTAGATCTAAGAGAAAAAAATTTTGAAATATTTTTCTTGATTAAATCAGATCTGAATGAACCTGATCCCGAAAATAGAATTTTTTCTTCACAAATATCGAGTGGAGTTAGAGATTGTTAAGAAAAATATCTCGAGATTCAGTTCATAATAAGTCTAAAATGAGATCCAAGATGACGAATGCAGTCCAACGAGCCCAAGAACAGTCCAAACGGAGTTCAGATGGATAAGATACACGTAAAGGAAGGTTGGAATCGGGTAGCATGGCTCCCAAGCCCGTCGGAGGGGCCCATAGGTGGCACCAACCGACGACGATACGTCCCAAACTAGCAATGCAAGGCGGTGCTGGGCCGGCCCAGGCGCGCACGGGCCACGCGAGTGTCCAACCCACACGATGGAGCACGGTCCACTATGGATCGCGGCTTATAATGCCCTACATGGACCATTCGGACGATTCCCCTAATGTTTCATGCGGTCCATGGCATTGTTTCATGGATCAGTCACGATCCGACGGCTCTGATTCGAGCTGATTGCGATCGGATGGCTAAAACATAATTTAGCATGATAGGCTAATGTTTTGCACGATCCGACGGCTAGGAGAGCTCCTAATCATGATCGGATGGTTCAGATGCAATCCTAGCTTGATCAGGATGTTGTGTGCACGATCGGATGGCTCTAGAGCAAGCCGGTCACAATCAGACAATCCAAATGCGATCTCAGATGTATTTGGAGCTAGATTTCCTACTTAAATATTATTTTTGAGTTTTTATAGTCTATATAACTCCGATTGATAAATCGTTTATTGCGTCGAAAAGATGGTGACATTTTGAAGGTATTGAGAGGCTTCTTAAGAAATTTCAGAGAGCTTTTATGAGGATGTTGGGACTTCTTATTGAAAGACTCTTGTGCAAAGGTTGAGTGGTAAGTTTCTCTTATATTTGTTGATTTTCTTTCTCTCATAATAAAGTTTGCAAACCCCATGGAGGTAGACTTTGGTCTGATCCACGTATATTTAATTGTGTGCTCTTTTGTCTTGTATTCCTTTCTTTCTCTTACAGTATTCATATATCATCGAGTGCAATGCAAGTGGTATCAAAAAGATCCTAAGATGGTAGTATCCTAGCTAGACTCCACAACAATCAATATCAGAATGAGTTGATATCTTCAACATGGAGGTTGAAGCAAATGCCCAAATAGAGTTGCAGCGACCTTTATCTTTTGCTCTTTGGACATGGATTCTATAAGTATATCCATAACCTCGATATAATGACTGAAATAACATCTTTCATTCAGCATATTCATTGGGCCAATATAAAATTCTTTGGCTCTTCTTGAACCAGCCATCGTAACGCTGCATCACAAATCAAATTCATATGATACATGATAAAAATATCATCATAATATTATAAACATATATCAATCAAAGTTAACTCAAAAAACCTAAAAAGAAAATTGTGAATGCAAAGCTTCTACTAATTAAAATGCATTATTCTATAGTATTAATACTTTAACTCAAATTGATAAAATATTTTGAATTTTCAATTATGAAGTTCAATGTACAATTTTCTGACATTACTCTCATTCAACTATATTATTTTTTATCTAAAATTTTAAAGTTTACTAATGAAAGTAATGCAATAGATTATAATTACCTTCGCATTTTCTTCCAAATCTTTGAATACCTTAAATTTAAGAAAAAAGAAAAAAGTCATCTAGGCATCGTGAATTGGATGTTTTCTGGGATAACATGCTTTTTTGATTGAGAAATCAAAACAAGTCAAAGCCAAAACCAAAAGAAATGATCATGAACGCGAAATATAAAGCAGAAATAAAAAGAAAACAATGAAAAAATAAGGATATTAACCCTTAGGAAGCTATTCGGAAGAGATATTGAAGCAAATATTTTTCTCTTAATTGATTCTTCTCAAATTCTCGATGTTTCGAGATGAGATTGAATAAAGATTTTTGGACAAAGAGGAAATGCAACGTCCACCGCTACTTTAGCGGCTATCTAAAAGTAACCCCTAAGAATTGACCGAGCCATTTTTCAACTTCTCTGTTTAATAATTGCAAGAAGGGAGAGAGGTAAACTTACTCAGAGATACACCATCATTGAAAAAAAGAAAAATATCAAAAAACAAAACAAAGAGATGATAACAATTAAAAATAAAATATCGTACAAGTTTGCCTTACCTCTATCTACATTTGCCACCTCCATCATCATCGTTGCCATTGAAGAATTCACCAAAGAGTAGTGCCGCAATAATTACCGCTGGTAGAATGAGACAAATCATGCTAAAATATATCGTTGGAGGTACTCGAAGGGGAGAAAAAAAAGTAAGAAAATCGAAAATTCTATTTGAGGGAGAATGGGGTGTTTGAATTGGGGGTATTTTCATCTCATCAAAATTAAAAGTTAAAGCTCTGTTAAAAATGGATCGAGAATTATAATTTGAGTCAACAAACCTTAAAAATTTAAAATCCGGTCAAATTTTGAACCAAGCCTTAGAAACCCCTAGAATAAATTATAGTATCCTATGATTAGTAGGTTGAAGGCAAACCTTGATGCAATGATAAAGTTGTCCTACCATGACTTGTGTACCATGAGTTCAAACCTGTCCTCTTTGCAGGAATAAGACCACATACATCCAAATCTTAAGCCCGATGCACCGAGATGCTCTTTATGCTTGGTTGCAGTCATAGATTATGTGATCATAGAGAAGATTTTGATTCCATATGGCCAATCTATTGTCTTGCCATCGATGCAAAGACCAAGTTTTGGTTCATCCCCACCATCATCTTACTTCATGAAAGCAAAGCCCACAGCCACACTCTAATTAAGACCAGCATACCCAAGACTTCCATCAGTTTAAACTAGGAAACAAAAGCACCGAGACCAATCTTTTAAGCTCGGTCCTTCGCCTAATCAAAAGGCTTCAACCAGAGTTCCACCGGTCCACACTCTCATGCTTTCCCTGGTTGGAAGTGCACACTGCTAGAGCATTATTAAGCTATTTGCATAAGGACGTAACCACATATTCGTACACGAGAGAGAGATCCATGTAAGACTCCAGGGAACCATTTTTGGGAGCAATTAAACTTTAAAAAAGAACCATCAGCTTCATAAATGCATCCAAAACACTGAGACTTGGGAGAGTCTTCCAAGTCCAGGACAAGCAGACAATGATAGCAGTACTCAGCAGAGCAAGGTTTGCAGAAGTGTCAGATGGGAAGGCACCGTGCTTCACGAGCTGATGAGGAGCTCCACGATAATCAAATACTTGGCATTTCACAAAACAACATTAAATGGAGACTTCATGGAAGCTTCATTGGTCGAGAAGCTTTTTGTTATTGAGAGCTTGCAGGCATGGACCACCAGAGCACACATGGCCGGAGTACCACCAGCATGAGTTATCCATGGAACAAAAGCTGGAATAAAGTAATGAATGAAAGAACAGATTTGAGCAACATGAAATACTACCATTTCCTTCCAAGATTACACAACGTCCATTGTGGTCTCACAAAAAGTTTGCTATGTATCTTCCATCCATCTGCTTTTAAACATTTTTGAAGTGATGGTATGAGATGTAAACTGAACAAATCCAGGTTCATCCAAACGAGCAAGGTCAAATTCTAAAACCAAGAAAAGAGTTCTTTGTTTACTTCCTTCAACCAGTACTTGGGTAGCGTTTCTATGTGGCTCCATGGGGAGTATCCTGTTGTATGCTCCCTCTTCACCATGGAAAGCTCCCAGGACCCAGGAGACCCTTGATCAGCAACTGCTCCACTGCTTTGATTTTTAAATAACAGAAACTTAACATACACAGGTGTGATTCAGTCACCACTAAATAAGGCTGGGATGCAAATGGAGCAGCAGCCGTGCTGGTTGCTGGCGGAGAGCTCTAATGTCTCTAGGTGTGGGCAGACTGGGTTAGCAACCTGGTATGGTTGTGCTCGCCTTCATATGTAACAATGAGCATTGAGGGGTCTTCCAGGCACCTCTCAACATGCTTCCTTGCAGGGCAGCCCCTCATGCTGCTGCATTTGTAGTATCCCCTGCATTAAATTAAGGGTACTTCTTTCTCAGTGACTTCTTATAATTTTAAACTCTTTAAATAGCAATCGCAAAAATCAAACAATGTTAATATTGAACTTTTCTAGACATAAAAAGTCATAAGTCCAGTATTTCAAAACACACATAAACACCATCCAATAAGTTTGCTTCCGATGTTCTACATATATAATTCAGAGAAAACCGCATGCTTGCTTATTTAGTTGAACTTAATGCTTTGTCATGATGGTTACCGTACGGTGCCTGATGAATAGAGATGAATGAGTATATGCGACAAAAAGGTTCGGCAGCAAGGAGAAAACAGCGAAAAATCAAGGTGCGTTCAGTTTCCGAAATAGAAAGAGCATTTCAATATACTCGAAGTGCTTTTTTCTACCAGAATCAAGAACCTCACCTTATCAATGTTATTGCAACTCATATTTATTAGGGCATGTGGGAAACCACAATCAATTTTTGTAGTTCAGAACATTCACAAAATTCCCAAGCAATCTCATAGAGAACAACATTCTGCAGCATGATGTGCTTGTAATGGCATGCATTTATTGTTCCTTCACACATATCAGGCCAAACATATAAACCATGCACAATGAGACCAAACCATAACTCTGCAGCAGCTACCAAAGGTGCTAAAAAAATATTCACTGCCCAAAATCCATACAAGTTAATGCTCAGAGACATTCAGCAAGTTCTTAAAATTGGTGTTGAGAGCATATCATACCTAGGATGAGGAGAACCCTTGATTGGTTTCTGCCCATACTTCCTCCATGAATACTCATCAGGCGGGATGTCGGCAAGTTTGTTACTGATTGCAGGAACCTTTATGGATCTCTTGACTCTCAGTTTCCTGCAAATATAAGAACAAAAGAAACTGAGATTTCATAACCAACGATGCATTGAATCCAACATGAACCCAAAAAACAACTCTAATAGTCTAACCTCCTTTTTGAGCAGTGGCACCTGCCGGTGGTTGCACATTTTCCACTCCCATCCTCCCCTCTACCGGAGCACCTCCTCTTCGAAGGTGGTGCGTTCACCGGATCGGATGCTGCTGGTGCACCAATCAGATGGAATGCCTTTGCACCCAAGCTGGCCACACTCCCATCCATGCTCAGCGACGACAAGAAGGACCTCGTCGACGACATGGTCGGCGTGCAGCTTGAGCCGTCAAACTTGAGGTTTATGCCGCTACTACTGCTCCTCCTAAACATGTCAGCCTGGAACTTAATCTGCTGCTGGAGTTGAAACCTTTGGTTGTTCTGCTGCTGTTGGAGGAACTGAAAGTGAGCTGCTGTTGAAGGATCTTGTGGTGCAAGCTGGAGAGTGCTCCTCGAAGAAGATGAATCCAGATCCAGCCCTGGATTCTCAAGAAAGATCTTATGGGTGAGCTGCTCTGGATTTTTAGCACTGGAATCCAACTCTGGTGCTGAGGTATCTAATAGACTTTTAGGCAGGAGTTGGAGAGGCTTGGGAGAAAGGTCTATCTTAGATACCACAGAGTGATCTAGGAAGGCCTTATGATTGAAGGGGGACCGGACTCTCTTCACAATCCTCACCCTGGCATGACCCACACCATTACTGAGCATTGACGCCACTCTCTTGAACCTAGAAACAGCCTCCCCGGCCTCTGCCACCAGATTTCTATACCGGACTTGATCTTGGGACCGGGAGAGCAGGCTCAGGACTCTGTGGCAGCTCTCCACAGCAGCTCGGTTAGCTTCTTCCACCTTCTCCATGTCAACACCAAGTCCTAAAACACCCTAAATACCCCAAAGACACCGCAACAGCAACATCTGAAACCACCAAAACACAATTCATCAGATGGATCTCTAACAGAAACCATGACAGAGACCGAAGTAAATGGAAAAGAAGAAAAACCAACATGGGATTTTGACAGTTTATTCACGAGTCTTCTCTCATGGTATGCCAACAGAGAATCAAATTAGAAAAATTGCAAAGGATTTGAACAAATAAGAAAGCGTGAATAAATGATTCAAATCACTCATAAAAGTAATGCAAGGAGTGTGTTAAAAACCCCAACATCTCAGAAGCAAGGACAACCAACCAATCACAAACCTTAACCCAAAAGGAAGATATCTCTAAACTAAATTAAGAAAGCAAACTTAAATGGAAAAAAGTATAACCAGGATGAGATTTTGATGATCTGAATCAGCTACTATATAAGAAGAGATACTCTTTCTTTGGATTGATTGCATGCAATCTGTCAAAACAGCAGCAACAATCTGGATGTTAGATTTTTTTAAACTTTTTATATGGAAAACCAGCCAAAAGAATCGAGACAAACGGGAACGGATACAAGAAAGAAGATGGGAAGAAGAAGCCCAGAGGACTGACCTTGGATTGAGATGGGGGAACCCTAGATTGGTGCCGGTCTTCCTATGGCTGGCTTAGGGATTGGAAGGTGTGAAATGGGGTGACCGCACGGGGAAGAAAATTTCCATCTTTAATTAATATAAATATAATAATACTAAAACCTCTAGGGTAGGAGTGAAGGGGAAAAAGAACTCCGGGGACTAAAATAGTAGATTCGGGGTTGAGAGGGGTCTCGATTAAAAAGAAAAAAATTGTTAGGAATCGTCATGATGATTGAAATGGACGGTAGTGATTTATTTTTTATGGTGGGTCCCACCATGAGGCTTCTATTTTCCTTGTATTATTATAGTCTTCATGTCTTTTATGTTGTTTTATACTTTATTTATTTTTCTTAAGACAGGGGTTGTTTGTCAAAATGTCCGCCCCCGAGGGAGGTTTGGTGAGTGGGTCCGCGGTCTCTGACCTTAAAGTGGGGGCATCTCGAAGTAGCCGTTGCGGCTGAGATCGAGCCATGACTCGACACGTGTCCTGAGGTCCGGTGTGCGGGGGCACGTTTCGGGTGCCCTTTTTTTCTTCCTCCCCTTGGTGATGGAATTCGGGTGCAGTTTGTTGACCGCGGCAGCCTTTGTCTCTGCGCTCGGGACGGTGAGCTCGAGTGGGCCCCACAGACGTCAGGGAGTCCGTTGACTCCTTTGGTCTTCCCTCTCTCTCTCTCTCTCTCTCTCTCTCTCTCCCTCTCTCCCTCTCTCTCCGTGTTGGGGTTAATTTTTGGGGTGGGTTGCTGGTGTGTGCGGCCAACCGTTTGGGCTCTCAACGAGAAATTATTTGGGGGACAGCTGTCTCTCTCTCGTCTCGCTCCATCAGGGAGCAGGCTTTCCTTTTCCACCAGACTTCGTCGGCCAGGGCTGATCCAGCGCGTGACCTGCGAATCACTCCCCACAACGGTCCAATATTTGTAGGGCAATTGAGTGGCTTGCCACTAGAGGGAAAAAAATCATGGAAGTGCCAAGAGCTATCCTATTTTTTTAAAATAAAATTGAATTTATCAACTAATCTAAAATAAAAATTTTTATGAAGATTAGTAATTAAAATATTATAAGTTCAATAGAAACATCTGATAAAATTGTCTATAATATGAATCCAATATGATTAGCCACGTATATCCTAAATCTTTTTTTAAAAATTTGCATCTCAAGAATCTTTTTTTCACCGGAAGCCTCTCAGCATATGGTCTTTCACCTCTTAAACTTGTGTTACGGAGATCATTCCTTCCAAGATGACGGTAATAGGTAAAATATTTCTCTGAAGAGTAGCAGTTAATGCTTGCTAACTTATGCTTTGTTTACAACTCAAGGAAATTATAATTAAACGGCAAATGCTCGGCTTCCTCGCTTAAAGATTTTTTAGGCCAACACTGGTATAACCATGATTCATGAACACCCCATTACATGCCAATGGGGCGATCACATGGTGGAAATCCTCCTTCCATGGAATCATTTGTTACCTTTGCTAAAATAGATTTTTTACAAATTTCTTTTGCATTTGGCTCATTCAGCTACTATGGGTCATGTGGCTTTGATTTTAAGTATAGCCCTAGAATATAGGTTTACATATGAAAAGCTTGCAATTTTGATTGTTCCAATAACTCTAATCCAAACATGACTTCAATTCGTTCTAGACTCCCTAGAATAGGTTTCTAAGCCCTAACCAAAAAAAAAAAAGAATAGGTTTCCAAGTATGAAACCAAAGGTGCAACTTGGCTCCATCTGATCTAAATTTCACCTAATGTAATCCATATTATAGGCAAGACCACGCGGTGCACACACCGAACATGGATGTGGGGCCTAGTTTGGGCTTAAAAATGTTAATATGGTTTAAAGTCAAAGGATTAGACAAGACCCACTCTATGTTTCCCCTCCTTGAACCAATTCAAAATTTATCCATCCAAAGAAAACAAACTTGATGCTAATTTGACATCTAAGCTTTGCATTAAGTAATTTAGCTTAACATTTAATGACTCATTTCAAATCTAATCGGATTCCGGTCCACCCAAATATCAGTGCTTCCGTGATCCAACTTGTTGATTGAGTGATATGCCATTACAATGCCATGTTGCCGATTTTCTCTCTGTTTTTTTTTTTTTCCTTTTCCCAAATAGCGTCAAATCATGACGCGCTCATTTCCACCGTTGTTTGTTCTGGCGAATCTGAATGTAATTATTACTGACGGCTCTTTTTGCGGTTTCCCAAACCTTTTTTATTCTTTGCCACAGCCTTTTGTAATCATCGAGTATGAAGTATCTCATCTTAAACAAAAGCTTAAAACAGATTATTAGTGTTAATTAATTTGGAAAAGGCGGCCATCCATTGTGTCATGTTAATGGGAACATTATTAAAAGTAAAATCGAGCCTTCACATAGGGACAGAAGACGGTATATTTTGGAGCAGATGTTGAGAAATGGGACCTAGCTGTGAAGAGTTTGAACCACGGAATTGATGTTGTAAGAGCTAAATTTAAACGGGGTGGGTTTGTTTCCGGTGCCTCAAATGCTGGATTTGTTTAGCGTTACTCATTTAAAAATCATGCTATATATTATATATTTTTTTTATTTAGTTTTGGTGCTTGTACGATAAGGAAGGAAAATGAGTGAGAGAGCCCCGTTATCCACCGGGCATGATAGAGGGAATTTTTTTTTTTTAAATAGTTATTATTTTTATTTTAAAAAAATTTTTAATAATAAAAAATATATTTAATTTATTTTTTAAATAAGAATCAATAATAAAAAAAATAGAAGAAATAAAATTGATAACATAATTAGAAATAGTGAAGAAAATAAAAATAAAAAATAAAAATTAAATTGATGATATAATTAAAGATGAGAAATAGCTTGACATTAGATAAAGAGATTGTCGGCATGCGTTTGGATAAGAAAAATAGTAAAAAATAAAAGATTGAAAGGAGAAGTGCAAAAATCAATTAAAAAATTAAAATAATTTTTTTTTTATTTTTTAGAAATAATAAAAATTATTTTAAAAAAAGAAATATAATCAAGATAAGTAAATATTTTTCTGCATCGAATTCCATAATTCTGAATAAAAATTAAAAAATATCAAATAAGAGCATACAGATCCAATATTTAATAGGTATTATTAACTCATTCTTTATACAAAATCAAATTTTTAGAACTAATTGTGTATCCCCATTTATCTAATATAATCTCGGATAAACTAGCAGCTCAAAAACCAGTTTGTCATGATAATTACATGAGGGTAGGTCAATGCTTCTGTACAACAAGGCACGATATAATTAGGGATTCACAAAATTACAAAATTGAACCTCTACATTTCTATATGAACTTGAGAAGATCCGGATTTTCTCAATTTTAATGCTCTCCATAAATGCTACATTATTTTAATTTCTTCTAGAGAATGATGTCATTTTATTTTTGAAAAAATTATTAGATAAATTTATTCTATCATAGATAAAATTAATAAAAAATTTATGCATTAATTATTTTTTATTAAATACTAATCTACCTAATAATTTTTCCGGCTATGATATGGAGTCAGGATGGAGGTGGCATCTTGGTATTTGCCCCCAAGAAAATATTTTGCTTTAGATAGATTTATGCGCCCAAGCAAAGCAAGAAGGTTGCAGATAAAGCCCTTGGTATCTCGAAAAGATTTTGGCCATTTTTTTATGATCCAAAAGAGATTCTCTCTAAAACTGAGATTGCCGAGATGTGGCTCGAAACCTAACGTATTGAAATCATTGTGTCGGATGGACAGTGCATTGCACAATGGTACTTGGGCTCGAGCTCCCAATTGTTTTTAAAAATCCCCGCTGTTTAGGATTTAAAAAGGTCCGAGGGGTCAATGCGAGCGCAGCACCGAGAACTTTTAAATCGTTTCTTTAGATAAAGGAAAAGTTACATTAAGCACTCAAATAAGGAGATTGGGTCTCGAAGAGTGGATCGAGTGATCTCCGCAGGATGCAAGGTATAAAGGTACGTTGAGTGCTCGTAAAATATCTCAACAACCGAAAGTGTGAAGTACCGGCTTTGCTGGATACAGCCCCTGATACGTGAAGGCCAGTGATGGATGATGATATTATCTTAAATAAATATTTATTATTTAGTATATAATATTTTTTTAATATTTAGAATATATTTAGATGGTTGAATCTAAAATTTTATAAAATTAATAAATTAAATCAGTATAACTAATAAAATTAGATTGAATTAAACCTATGTTCATAAATATATAGAATATTTTTAGAGTGGGCTGGCTTGGAAAATCTAAGAAGTTCGGACAGAACATTTTTTCTTCTATAAGATTCAAATCTATTGATTCTAAAGATACTCTAGATATTTATGAATATATGCTTAGTTTAATTTGATTTTATTAATTATATGAGTTTAACTCAGGATTTCATAAGATTTTGAGTCTACTTATCCAAATAGACTCGAAGAAAGATCATCCTTATTTTTAGTTATATATCCATTTTATCTCCTACTAATGGATGTAAATCACGATCAAGTCACTATCTCCATGCTCTTATCCAAGTGACAAAAGGCAATACTGTTCAAGCAAATGCTATGTGTTGTGTAGAACATATTTGCAAAGGAAAAAATTGACTCTAATTAATCTTTATATGAGAAAATCAGACAAGCAATGGGTGAAGAAATAATAAAGAACAAAAAAGTAAAATTGAAAATAAAAACCTCAACACTCCTAACTAGTACGTTAATGAATAATGAATTAGACAAATTGAGTTGGTATGGAATGGGAGATCAGTATCAGGTGCAGCTGTGGGCATGTGGGTGTTTAAACTTGATCAATGCAAATTATGTGTTTCAATTAGTAAAAGTTTTAAGACAAATGCATCGTATATGAAGATATTATAAGTCTAGATTTCTTGTTAAGGAAAAGGAAGAAACATTGCGAGACTAGCAAAGATGAAGAGATGTAAATTTACTTGACTAGCCCTCTATCAACAAGGATTTGCACCTAGGGTTGGAAGTGGGCTGGGTCGGATCAGGTTTTACTCTTATCCGAGCTCGATCCGAATTTTTTCTTCGAACTTAGGTCCGATATTTTCTAAAAAAATCATGCCCGAGGCCAACCCCAGCTCAAACTCGAGTCCGGCCCAAAAGAGAAAATTTTTATTAGATCTGTTGGGGATAAATCCCGCTCCCGCCGAAGTCTAGCCCGATGCTCGGCCCAATGCAACCAGTAGCCGCTGAAGAGCTTTAGCGCCAGGCGCCAGGCCGAGCCCCTACCACGGCCGAACTGCCTAGAGGCCGAACTCCCCTGCACCAAGGTCCGGACCGAACTGCCTAGAGGCCGAACTCCCCTGCGCCAAGGTCCGGACCGAACTACCTAGCTGCCGAACTCCCCAGCGCCAGGCTCCGGGCCGAACTCCCACCGCCAGCCGAACTTCCTGACGGCCGAGCTCCTTGGACTCCAAGCGGCAGGACTTCTTCGGGAGACGGACTCCTCCCAGACGCCCGTTCGGCCACCCGAGCTCCTCCCGGTTTTCCTTTCGGACCGACTCCAGGCGAGCCCAGGCGGCCGAACCCCTTCGGACCGACTCCAGGCTGTCGAACTCCTCGACAATCGTCCCTCGGTCGAACTCTACAGATGGCCGACCCTTCAGCCAGCCGAGCTCCTCCCGGGTTTCTCCTTCGGCCGAACTCTGTTACAAGTCCGAACTCCTCTGGACGAACTGTCGCCTGCAGCAAGACCGGACGACGCCTTCCTCTCCGTACCGGACTCCATGCGGCCCATGACTCGCCAGTATGGCTCCCACGATCCATCGGACGATGCCGTCCTCTCCGTACCGAACTCCATGCTGCCCGATGACTCTCTGCCAGACGGCACGGCCGTCACCATCAACTAAGCTCCGCTATAAAGGGACCCCTCCAGATACGCCAAGGCTAAGCTCTCTGAACTCTCGACTCTCTAAGCTCTCCTCCTCATCTCTAAGCTCCGGAACTCATTCCGAGCACTCCATTACTGTTGGCCGGAAACTAACTTGACCGTCGGAGGGTCCTGCCGGAGCCACCCCCCACCGATTTCGGACGGGAACTTCGTTTTGCAGGTCCCCGGCGGCGACCTCAGCGGCCTCGACTCCAGCGACCTCCGGCGAGGACGGATTTCTGCACCAACAGATTGGCGCTAGAAGGAAGGGCCTGAACCTTCGAGGTTCCCTTGTTCTTAAAGGAGTGCTCGGCGACCCTTCTCTTCCCTCTCCAGAGATCTTCCTTTTCTCTTTCGAAGAGAAAATGCCACCCAGGAGAGCTTCCGGCACGGCGTTCGGTGGCCTCCGCGACCCGATCCCGTCCAGGCCCGTCTGTTCCTGCTTCAGCCCCGGCGGCCTAGGTTCCACCTGCACCCACGGTGGATGTGAAGCAGTTCGGCCTGCTTGTCCGACAGATCCGTGGCCTCACGGAGGCGTTGCAGGCTATACAGCAGCCTCCGGTGGCGACTCCACCAGCAAGCCCGCCATGAGGGCGCGAGGAATCAGCCTTAAGGAAGAGCCCAATCGCCCCTAAGAGAGAAACGGAGAGCAGAAGTTCCCCCGCTGAAGCGGAATGAAGTTCGGCGCGAGGAAGGCCGAACCCACCCATGAGCCCGTCATCGAGGAAGCTCCGACAAAGAAGTATGAAGTCCTCCCGCGGAAGCTTCCGCGGGAAAGCGGAACGAAGTTCGGCGCAAGTGAGGCCGAACTCATGCTCCAGTATGTCCCCCAAAGGAACCGCCTACAAAGTGTTCACCGGAGGCGGAACGAAGTTCGGGCAAGAAAAGCCGAGCTCCCCTCGAGCTCGTCCGAACTCGTCCGAACAAGAGCAGCAGGAAGTTCTCCCACGGTGGGGTCTCGTGGGAAAGAGGAATGAAGTTCGGCTCGAAGAAAAGCCGAGCTCCCCCAAGGCTCATCATCAAGGCGAAATGAAGTTCGGCACCGGCAAGGACGGAACGAAGTTCTCCCACGCCTGAAGTTCGGCATAAAGGAGGCCGAACTTCGCAGCAGATCACCCAAGTGAAGTTCGGCCGTGCTCGAGACCGCCCCAGGGCGATCGAGGCCGAACTCCCCGACAAAGAAGCATGAAGTTCTCCCACGGAAAGTTTCGCGGGAAAGCGGAATGAAGCTCCACGCAAGCGAAGCCCGAACTTCTCGAGCTCACCGCAAAGGAAGCCCCGACAGAAGGGCGCGAAGAAATCCTCCTCCCGAAAGATTCCGCAGCTACGACCCGCTCCTCTAACTCGAATCCTCGACCCGCTCCTCTAACTCGAATCCTCGGCAAAGTTAAGAGCCAGCCGCCAAGACCTGAAGGACTACGGCCTCTCCAAACATGCGCGATCAAGGAGAAGATCGGCTATAGGCACTGCCGTAACTGGAAAAGATAAGAAGGTTGGCCGTCCCGCGGCGTCATCAACGCCACCCCGGGGAGGAGCTAGGAGCTAGCTACATCGGTGATTGTCATCCCCAGCGACAAAGTCAAGAGAAGCATGGTCCAAATTATGAAGGCCGGCATGAGATAGAGGAGGTCGTCTGGACGGGACTTACTGCCCGAGGGAACTCCGAGGAACAACACCCCGACAACCCTCGAACGGAAATGCGCTACGATCAGCTTCTCTTCGGTAAAACTCTCCCCTCTCAATAAAATCATTTCTGAATGCGAAATCTATGCGATGACAGGGAAGAAGCAGTCAGCCGCGTTAGGAACAGGAGGAGAACCTCGTCCTAGCGCGAGCAAAGTCGAAGGCCCCGATCCACCAAGGACGGGATGGGGGGAGAGGCGAGGACGACGGTCCTCATGTGCCCCCACAGCCCGTTAGGAACAGGAGGAGAACCTCGTCCTAACGTGAGCAAAGTCGAAGGCCCCGTCCACAAAGGACGGGATGGGGGGAGAGGCGAGGACGACGGTCCCCATGTGCCCCCACAGCCCGTTGGGAACAGGAGGAGAACCTCGTCCTAACGTGAGCAAAGTCGAAGGCCCCGTCCACAAAGGACGGGATGGGGGGAGAGGCGAGGACGACGGTCCTCATGTGCCCCCACAGCCGGTTAGGAACAGGAGGAGAACCTCGTCCTAACGTGAGCAAAGTCGAAGGCCCCGTCCACAAAGGACGGGATGGGGGGAGAGGCGAGGACGACGGTCCCCATGTGCCCCCACAGCCCGTTGGGAACAGGAGGAGAACCTCGTCCTAACGTGAGCAAAGTCGAAGGCCCCATCCACAAAGGACGGGATGGGGGGAGAGGCGAGGACGACGGTCCCCATGTGCCCCCACAGCCCGTTGGGAGCAGGAGGAAAACTTCGTCATAACACGAGCACCAACCTCGACCGCAGGAGATAAGATCTCCCCCGAGAAAAGCTCGACCGCAGGAGATAAGATCTCCCCCGAGCGCGCACTTCGACCTCGGCTAGAGAAAGCTATCATGTCAACCTTGGCCAGAGAGCTTCAACATCAGCTTCATCAACTTTGGCTGGAAACGAGTCCCACTTCAACTCCAAACATCGACTAGAGACAAGGTCTCCCCTGGGCCCCGGTTTCAACTTCGACGTCAACATTGGCTGGAGATGAGACCTCCCCGAGCTTCAGCTGCAGCGAAGCACGGGGCCTGGAAGAAGGCTTCGGCAGTCGCCTATTGTGGTACTCCCTTCCTTCGAAACTTTTGAACTCGGGAGTGGGGGGCTACTGTTGGGGATAAATCCCGCTCCTGCCGAAGTCCCGGCCCGATGCTCAGCATAATGCAACCAGTAGCCGCAGAAGAGCTTCAGCGCACTGGTCGCTAGCCGAACCCCTTCACCACGGCCGAACTGCCTAGAGGCCGAACTCCCCTGCACCAAGGTCCGGGCCGAACTGCCTAGAGGCCGAACTCCCCTGCGCCAAGGTCCGGGCCGAACTACCTAGCTGCCGAACTCCCCAGCGCCAGGCTCCGGGCCGAACTCCCACCGCCAGCCGAACTTCCTGACGGCCGAGCTCCTTGGACTCCAAGCGGCAGGACTTCTTCGGAGACGGACTCCTCCCAGACGCCCGTTCCGCCATCCGAGCTCCTCCGAGCTCCTCCCGAGTTTTTCCTTTCGGACCGAACTCCAGGCCGAGCCCAGGCGGGCCGAACCCCTTCGGACCGACTCCAGGCGGCCGAACTCCTCAGCGAGCCCTGGCCGAACCAACTAGCAACCGAAGTCCTTCAACTGGCCAGCCGAGCTTCTTCGGGCCTCTCAGCGGTCGAACTCCTCGGCAATCGTCCCTCGGCCGAACTCTACAGATGGCCGACCCTTCAGCCAGCCGAACTCCCCCAGCTTCCCCTTCAGCCGAACTCTGTTATAAGTCCGAACTCCTCTGGACGAACTGTCGCCTGCAACAAGACCGGACGACGCCTTCCTCTCCGTACCGGACTCCATGCGGCCCACGACTCGCCAGTATGGCTCCCACGATCCACCGGACGACGCCTTCCTCTCCGTACCGGACTCCATGCGGCCCACGACTCGCCAGTATGGCTCCCACGATCCACCGGACGACGCCTTCCTCTCCGTACCGGACTCCATGCGGCCCACGACATGCCAGTATGGCTCCCACGATCCACCGGACGATGCCATCCTCTCCGTACCGAACTCCATGCCGCCCAACGACTCTCTGCCAGACGGCATGACCGTCACCATCAACTAAGCTCCGCTATAAAAGGACCCCTCCAGATACGCCAAGGCTAAGCTCTCTGAACTCTCGACTCTCTAAGCTCTCCTCCTCATCTCTAAGCTCCGGAACTCATTCCGAGCACTCCATTACTGTTGGCCGGAAACTAACTTGACCGTCGGAGGGTCCTGCCGGAGCCACCCCCCCACCGATTCTGGACGGGACTTCGTTTTGCAGGTCCCCGGCGGCGACCTCGGCGGCCTCGACTCCAGCGACCTCCGGCGAGGACGGATTTCTGCACCAACAAGATCTATAAAATCAGATCTGAAATATCTCATATCTGATCTGGATTCAAAATTTTTTTTTTTTTAAATATCTCTTTTGATCCAATCAGATCTAAACGAACCTAATTCGGAAAACTAGATTTTTTCTTCAACTTCATACACTCCGGATTCAAACTTGTCTAGCATGACATTATTAGCTAATCGGAGTCTAATATGAATCGATCACTTTGTTATTCATCTTGGCCAACCAATTTTCACCACATGACTATTTTGAAGGTGCATGGGAAAGTTCAAATCTCCTCCCATTCAACAATAATTAGCCACAATGACAAAATAATCCTTTTAATTATGATATTTGTATCTCATTGAATCATATTTCTTTTAGACATGTGAGTTGTTATCTCCAACAAACTCTCTCTACTTCTCAAGATGCCAATTGTGACAAATACTAACCCTCACCTATTAGATATTTTCCTGTTAACCCTCTAAGTAGATCATTCTATGAAAAGAGAAGTCCCATAGAGTTTTACTAGGTTACTGAGTCCCATTCATGAGCTTAAAGGAGGTCCCTAGTAGAGTCCCTCATAGTTTTAGGCCAGGAGGTCCTATTTCTTTTAAACTTACAAAACTCTCTCTCTCTCTCTCACCACCACTCAAATTTTCTCCACAAACTCTAGCTCCCCCCTCCTCTCTCTCACTCTCTCACAGCTTATTTACATTTAGAATTTCCTCTGTTCTACAAAAAAAGATTGACTTAGGACCTATTTGACCAAGCTTTTGGAACAAAAAAAGTACTTATTTTTTAAAAAATATTTATTTAAAAAAATATTTGATCAAATTTATTTTAAAAAATAATCTGCTTTTAAGTGGTAACAGAAGTAGATTTTCTGCTGCGGAAAGAAAGCAGAAAAATACTCAAAATCATTATTTACCATAACTATCCCTATTTATTTTCACCTAATCCTCTCATTATTTATTGAATGATGTATTTTGATGTATTTTAATATATGTATATTATCGTATAAAAATTATGTAAAATATTCAATATGTATTATCTTTGGTTCAATTGTGTTTATATTAATTAAAATTTTAATATATTTTTTTATTATTTTATTATTTATTTAATTAAATAAAAAATTAAAAAAATTAAATTAAAATTAATCATAATGAATATTTAAAATTATTTATCTATTTAAATAATATTAATTATAAAGTAAATCTTACATGCCTTTTTTCGTTATTTGATAGTCAAAAATATTTTTTTTCAAAGATTTACCAAATACAAACCGCTTCTCAAATACTGATAAAAATACTCATCAAATAATTTTATGAAACACAAACTGATTTTTTCTCACTGTACTTTTTTTGAAATTTTATTTAAAAAAAATAATTTTAAAATAAGATAATTTTTATAACTTAGCCAAACAGGCCTTAAACACCAAGGTCCCTTGGTCTCCGGCAAGTGAACTTTTTTTGGCTACGATGTTTTAGGATGCATTCGGAGATGAGACCGAAGAGCAAGCCATCGTTGACCACACTGAGATCTCCAACTAGCTTTTCAGCTTCTGGATTGCCACACCCTCATCTTTTTCTCTCCAACTTCAACTCATCACCTTAGCCAGATCGGCCCTCGATGGTAACAATGGTTCCAACGTGTACCAAATAAGTTTATCCTCGGCAGTCAGTCAGGTGGTAGAGCTTGAGGTTGATTGCCAATACTTCTAGTCTCCACTCGTTGAATATTGCATAAAATTGTTCTCTAGGTTGCAAGAACAGTCTATTTTCCCTTCATTGTAAAGTGATTCCCGTAGGCACTTACACATAATGTGTGGTGTAGTGACATCATATTAATCCCAAAGTTCCAAGATGCAGCTGCTTTCCATAGGATTTGTTGATTAAGGGTGCTCCAAAGCCTTCATTTTACTTGATACTGGATTAAGGTTGCTGCTATTTTTTGTTAATTTGAACCAGCCTGCAGCCAAAAGTGCTGGATTCTTCCTATATATCTATTCGGTTAATAACTACTAAGAAGGCAAAAGGAGAGGAAAGAAATAGGACAAGCTGTAGGGTACGTGTATTCCGCAGTGTGTGAAGAGCACCTGAAATCTGTATCGTAAGAAAACTGAAGGTTAGAAGTCTGTGAAATGGATATTTGCGTGCCAAGATGGATGCCACTGCACACGACCAATTAATTAAGGCCGGCTAAGGATAGTAGTTCATCAAAGTAGTTCCATGGGATCATGGATAAATTGAAGCATGCCAAAACTCGTACTTCAAATCCCACATCAGATGCCAAATTTCTTCCAAATCCCACATCAAACACCAAACTAATTTCCGCATCAAAATCTCTGGACACCAAACTTCAGACAACCAAAGCTTCAGATACTGTTGTTTCTATGAGATTATCAAGGCTTCTGAATGTGCCAAAATTCGAAATTTGATTTGGATGCTATGTCAGTGGTGTCACGGTGTTGAGGTGCCAATTATTTGGCGTCGGACAAAATAAAATTAAAATTCTTGATCTCCTGAGCTATTTTCGGACGTGTGCAGGATTGCACATTGCAAAAAAAAAAGCTATAGCAAGCTTGCATGTGAGGTCCGAGAATTTGAACTCTATCAATAGCCAAATCGGTCGCAATTCGAGTTGCAGCTCGGTTCTTCTATTCGCACACATGATCACCTTCCCTTGTTTCAAGAAGGGTTTCGACTTTCAAAGCTCCAATCACCTCATGGACCGAACGCCCAAGCACTTGCCTGACTCTAGTGGCATCTTTGGCGGCTCCAAGATGTCTCCAATGTTGATTTTCCCTTCCTTTCCTGCCCATCTCCTTCCACCAAGCCACCACTCCCTCTTCGCCGCCCGTGCCTGCTACTAAGCCCCAAATGGGTCAGGCCGGGAGGATAAGAGGACATATGGTGCCATTGAGACAGGATTTTTTTTGTTTTTTTGGTTGGAACCCTTAGAGGAGCCGGACTATATCACGATCGATCTTCTTGCACAACATCAACTGCTGGATCACTTCTCATGCATATCTCAAAGCACTTCAAATTGTTTCCATCATCCATCTACATGGATTTCAAGGTGGCAGTTGCACGATTCAATAATTGATGTCACGAGAGGAGGTGAACCGCTCGTTCGGATGAAAGATACCTGGAACGGCTTCAAAAGAAGCGACCTACAATGCAACTTGAGCTGTGGTAAAAGTAGCCGTAGGGCACCACACAGTTGGTACAAGGTTTGTTGGCTGGCTAGCAACTAAAATTCAAATATGTGGCGGACGTATACCAGCTGTGGCCTCCATCACGCGTTCCATATTCAACCAAGAAAGCAGCAGGATCCTGCCAAGGCTTGAAAATTTTACAAGCCAGGAAAACGACGTTCTGGATGTACCTTCAAGTTGATAATCTGGTGGTGTCCCTTGGCTCCACACTTATAGCCTTATACTGAGATGGCGACACGTGACAGGGGGTCCTAAAAAAATAAAAAAAAGAAGGGAAAAAAAAAGGCAAGCATGATGATGGTTACGTTAGACGGAGCATTGGATGGCCGGTCCTAAATTCCCTTTCCCCACCACATTTTCAACCGGGCATTTGAAAAACGCCTGGTGATGGTGGACCGGACCTTGGAAAGATGCCAACGTGCTTGGTGTTACGTGATAATTGCGATGAGAGAACTCTATCTTTGGATCCCACCGTGGACCAACGCCTCCCATCCAGTAGGCAGAAACCCACTTGGCTATCTCCCCCATCTCCATAGGATTTGTCGATTGCCATGGTGCCTTTGGTACGTGATAATAATGATAATTGATCATTATTGAGTTATTAGGTATTAATAGAACCATCAATCCACCCAAACAACTCCTGCAAGAAAATTAACAACTTCCACATCCATCAAACTGTAAGTAAAGCTTAATCTGAAGGTGATTTAGGAAAGATCTGGATAAAAATTAATAAGAATTTGTTGCCGAGAAAAGTAGCTAATGCAAAATGGCAAAAGCATGCAGCAAATGCGTGGACGCAACAAGCGAACCACGTGGTTAATTTTTACTATTAGGAATGTGTAGGAAAGAAGAAGAATGGCGTTTACTTGTTTAGCTAACAAAGGAGAGAGAAAATTCAGCTAAATAAAAAAAGCAAGGTAAAGGATGTTAACGTCGTTTTGGAAGGTATCGAAAGCTGGCTTTCCTTATATTTTACGAAAAATACCCATCCATTTATTTTCCAAAAAGGATACTCATTAAATAAAAAAAATAGAAGATCCTCTATAATGCATCATAGGATGTGATGCATGGCATGATGGATGACTATGCACAGATATGAATCGTATCTCGTATGATGCACATCGTATATGATCACATGTAGTCATGAATGATACATGCCATATATTGTACAGTATGGTGTATGATAAGTCCCATAAAAGATCCGCACTCAAAACAAAATAAGAGAGGCTCAGCCAAAAAGTCAAGTGCACCTTTCACAAGCTCATGATCCAGTACCAGAATTGCATATCGGTCGTATCAATTACCAAGGCTGAAAATTACATTAAAACAACCCAACATACCAAAGTTTGCCATGTAGTTTAAACGCAACATAAACACAAAGGTAACATAACTTATTTTCTTCCATCGTTAGTGTTGTGATAATCAAAGTCCTTTGCACCCATAACGAGCCTATATGACGTGTGTAACTCGCTTTATTTATTTCGGTAGAACGTGTAACTCGCTTTATACAACCCTAGACATTTTTATTTGCATTTTAAAGGTACACCTTGAGGCCTGGCTGATCTCTCTCTGAAAGAAAAGCTACATTTTGAGGCACGAAGGAAAGAATCCCCCGGTTAACTCATATGGACCAAAGTGGCTAAGAAACCGATTCAGTGATTATTCAAGGCTTGGCAGTTTAATTCCTGGCTAGTACGCAAATGGATCCGGCCCATCCTGACTGAACCGTAGAGGTCCATGACGGGGGTGGAGGAAAGCTGGCTGGTGGGCTGGGGGCGAGTGCACATGAGAGAGAGAGAGAGAGGGGGTGTATTTTTTTAAAAAAAACTGTAATATATATATTTAAAAAATAAATTATATTCAGGTCTAGACTGGCCGGACTAAAAATTAACAAGCCCAATCCCGACCCATTTTCAAGCCAAATCTAGATATTGTTGAGATCGAACCCGGGACATCTCCCAAAAAGAGGAGGTGACAATTAACCGAGCTAGTAACCGTTGGCCGTGGCAAGCATGTATCTGCAGACTTCTTTACATAATGGTTAACCCACAGAAACGATTTTGAGTGCGAGATGGACTGGGGGATTCTAGGATAAAGTGGACAAAGACGTGATACATCTCATCCGCCGTTGGAGGGTACAACATAGGAACCGGTTTATGCTCAATTTAGATTTGTTTCCATCAACCACACGCGGAGTGAATGAAAATTCTGCCCTTGCAGAATGTGGAGTTCTTGAATAACGTCTCATAACCGCAATTATTTGGAAAGCAGCTATCACATGCAACTTATAGAAATTGTCCAATAAGAAGTTGTACCGATCAGCCATACGGTGATGTGTTTGTAAAGGTGCCATCCTAATCAAGGATGGCACTGGTCGCTGCATTAATTTACAACCTGATCCTTGGATTCCCATTGCTCCATTTGCCACGTCTTTCTGTGATGATTAAGGGATTACTGCCGGCTGAAGGAGTTAAATTGGGTTGTTGCTATTCCTATTCCTAAAGCTGAGTTAAACAATCGACTGGTTTGGAGAAGAACCTGGTTGTACAAGATTGCCTATTTGTAAGTTCTCTAATAGCATGGAAGATATATGCTGCTCGGAGAGTTAAAATTTTTCTTCCATATGATCTCTATCTTCTATTATTAGCTGATTCTTCTAACGTATTCTTTGTGGGATATCCTTCGTTAGATGCCAGTGTTTGGCTGCTTTTCTCTTTTTCGAGGTTTATGACCTCCCATTCAGCCATGCTTATGAAATAGAGGAAGAGGATAGGGCATGAGGAACAAGTATATAGATTAATAGCGCCCATAATTAGATTCTATACATTTTTCTTTCAACAAAAATGTGTATTAACCACCTAGGGTTTGTTAGGTCCATTGTTCTTTGGAAGAAAACATTGTGATGAAGAAGAAGATGTTGCAAAGCTTTCGTAGACTGGCTAGGTAATCTCAGCTGTAATCCAAGTACAATAAGAGGCTAGTAATCAACTAACCCTTGGAGGCCTCTAGACGATTCCTCCTCCCCACCAATCCGCTATCCTCACACCAGGATATATGCAAACATACGAGACAGCTGCATGTTTCCCCACACATTCGCTTAAAAACAAATCCATGCTAAAGTCTGCAGAGGCTAATGAGCTAGTCCTCCACAACAAATGAATGCACACACATACATACACATGCTTAAATATGCATAGGCATATGCAAAATTGCACACATATAATGAGGAACAAATATCAGCCATATTAAGATATTCACACCTCCACCATGACAATTGAACAATTAAAATGTTGAGCCCCTTGATTGAAAAAAATGGGGTGGAAGAGAAACTAACTTCTTTCCCCATCCATTCCACATGTAGGAGTATTAACACTCCCCTAAATTTGTGGGCAACATCATGCCTATGAGAATATCCTACTTACAAGATCCAACACAAGTATAAGAATATAACATCTGAAATAAGTAGAACAACAACTTTTGCACCAACAATATATGGAAAGAAACTCTAAACACATTAGTAATGATGGAACATAAAACTAATGCGTTACATCCGCATGGTGCTCCAGCAAAATCTTCATTTTCCTTTCCGTCCATGGCCAGCGCAGCCACATGCGATGGAGTACCATGATAATTCACTGGTCTACATCAATTCCTTTTGAAAGAAATAACTTCACCACCTATTACCGCATCCTAACCCAATGAACCAACTCAAGCACATGACAAATGGTCACCCATCCTCGCGTTTAACCCCTCAAGATATATAAATTTTTTGGTTAAATTATAAAAATCTTCTTGAATTTAGGTATAAATTACACTGACACCCGGAAGTTTGAAAAATATATCGTTATATCCTTGAGATTTATTTTTAACCTACACTTTAACCCATGCATAGAAGGATTTTTATAGGTTAAAATAAATCTCAACGATATAATGGTATATTTTTCAAACTTCTGGATGTAAGTATAATTTATACCTAAACTCAAGAGGGTTTAGATAATTTATCTAAATTTTTAATTTTATTAATTCAAAATAAAAATAGTTGACTAATGACTCATAAGGTTGATTAAGATAAATCAAGATCAATATTTATTCAAAAATGAATTAAGCAAATGTTCTCTAGGGTTATAGACTCCTCACTACTCAATCCTAATCCCCAAATGCGCTCTTCTAGATCTGAAAAAAAATAAGAAAATATGAAATGAGCTTTACAGACTCAGTAAATTTTAATATCTTTAAGGAATCAAGCATAATTAAATATTTTCTAAATATAATAATTAATAATAATAGATGCATATACCAACATAATTTTAATTTTTAAAATATGTCATGCATAATAGTAAAACATAAAATCCTCTCTTAGTCTTCAATGACTACGATCATGATCAGCTTCATGACAAAATTCAGAAGAGACTAGCTGTGAATACAGATATATGATCTATCAGCATATACCGATAATTAGTCCCATTGTCTAGGTCCAGAAAGAAACTAGCTCTAATACATACAGCCATGATTAATCTTGTAAGGGCAAAATGATTAGTCCTAAAAATGAATGCGTGATGCATCAGCATGTGCCAGCAATTAGTCTCGACTGGCTAAGCCCAAGAGGACTAATTTTGCCAGCGATCAACTCTAACTAACTAGGTCTAGAAGAAACTAGTTTTTAATCCTGGCCAATGCTCAATCTCATTGGCTAGACCCAAATCATTATTTAACTGGAGAGTATTTCTCATAATTTTTATAAAAATCAGCATACTTATTTCTATAACATTTTTCAGTATATTTTTATATTTTACTTCTAAAAATAATAAAATAATTTTCAGTCAAAAGTTTATGCAAGTGTATACCATGCAATATAAAAGAATCATCTTATTTTAAAATTTTACGATCATGTCAGGATATCTATGTTTGATCTATAATTTTTTAGTTTCATTTATGCACAAGATATATATTTTTTCAAACTTTCTATCTTCTAAATACTATAAATTTTATACAATTTTTAAATTAAAAATATAAGAAATATATTAAATAAAATTTCAAAGATAAATGAAACTTATAATCGATTGGATCCAAAATTTACGATCTTCAAGATATGATCTTTAGATCCGGTGCTCTTCTGTTGATGAAGTCTCTAGCACAAACAATTCTCAAGTCTTATTAGCCTTTAATTCGAGGCAGATTAAGGTAAATAGAAAGAGGCCCTTAGTTTGATCCCGGTCTAGGTCCAGGTTTGGGTCAGTTCATGAGTTAGATCCATATGGTTTAGGTTGATTTCAACTCAATTAGATTGAGATTCGATCCCCAAGGTAGGTTCACCAAAAGGTTGAATCCCTCCCCCCTCTCTCTCCTCTCTCTCTCTCTCTCTCTCTCTCTCTCTCTCTCTCTCTCTCTCTCTCTCTTTTCTTTCTTTCTTTCTCCCTTTCTCTCTCTCATGGCAATCGTGGGGGCCTAAATAGGGGTTCCCCGTGGATTAAAAGAAAATGGAGAGTAGGGGGGAAGAGGGTGGTCCGATGGTGGCATGGATGGAGGTGGCCATGGCAACCATGGCCTACGGTAGAGTGGCTACGGCTTGGGGTGACGATCTGATCAAAAGCTAAAAGGAAGGAAGAAAGAGGCATCGCCCTAGCTACCTTGGTGGCAAATAGTGGAGGAGGGGGGGAGCTTACCAAAGGTGGTAGTGGTAGTGGGGCTCACCCGAACAGGGCAAATATCGGCAAATGATGGTGGCAATCCTTGGTATAAGGAAAGAACAAGGCACCCAATGGTTTTGAGGAAAAAAAATGGGATTTTAGGTGGGGTCAGCAAGGTAGCATGATGATTGCTGGAGATGAAGAAGAAGGAAGAGGAAGGTAGTGGAGGCTTCGATGGTGGATTCAATTGAGGGATCAATAGGGTTTAAATAGAGGGTTTGGAGGGATAAGGCTAGCCTAACATCGATCATTCATTGGGTGCAACAGCCCCCAATGACCATCGGCCGTTCCACTAGCCTACGATATATGCACTTATCTTATCTCCCATAATGAGAGATTGAAACAAGGGATCACTTTTCCCCTATTTTGATCTACTTAATTTTTTTTCGAATTTTAAACTGAAGTTAGCAAGTCTTCCCAACTTCACTGAGAATAAGCCGAGTTAAGCTGAGTCTCACACCTATAAAGAAAAATGTTGAATAGATAATACTAGAAGCAAGAACTCATTAGAAGATTGAACCGCTGAACAAAGGGGATGATCCTTAGATATATCTAGGAATACAAGAATAATGCTTTGCTTCAATTCCAATGAAGAATTTTACATGTACTCCAAAATTCATATTTTGTATATGAATAGATGTAAACAACCTAAACATGATAATAGCATTGAAATCATGTGAGGAAACAAAGCAAACATGAATTCATACAAATGAGCAAATTTCTTCTTAAAATTGACTTTCACATGTCATTTTATGTTGTTTATGAATACCAATACAAAATCCTTACCATCATCTAATTAGCTTTCCTATCAGCCGCTATTGAAAAATGTGTCCTAAAGTCAATCATCTAAATGGTAGATGATTAGAATTAGTATATGAATTATCTAATAATAATAGTTATTTGGCTGATTCATCATAAAAGTTCTATCTTCCTTGAATGAACTCCTAAATTATGATGAACTCCTTAGAACTATAATCAATCGATAAAGAAGGATTTATCGGATGGTTCTTAAATTGTTTATGATTAAATGATAAGTTATTAATAAGAATGATAACTTATCGAGTGTAGGTCGCTGTATGCCATATGCGTTGGTTGTCCTCATAATAAGTGGTGTGGAGACACTGGTATAGCATCCAGATGAGATGTAGGAGTACATCTATACTGAATGTGATCAATGTAGTACTCTACTATCAAGAGTAGCTAGCTAAAACCAATGGGTATAAGTATCCCTTCGATCTGAGATCACCATGGTGACTTGCAAGCAACTCACTATACTTTGATGCCAGACTGTCTATATTTCTAATATAATTTTAAAAGATTTTTTAGTACAGTTAAGTACTTATGAAGTCGATGTGTGAGTCAAGATGGGATTGACCACTCCTGATTAACTTTAGAAAGAGAATGACTTACTATGTTTTAATTTAGCAAAATCTAGGTCTGGATAATCCTCGTAAGGTATCACGAAATTTATAAAATTTTGAGATACAATAGAAATGACTTGTATGAGTGTTTGACAATATACTTAAAGTCGTCTTAAGTATTATTGGTTAAAAGAATAAATTATACGGTAACCATGGATCAAGATTCTAAGAATGTTGCTTTGCATATATTCGACCTATCCAGACGTCGGAAACCATTGCTAGATGGTAACTTTGATTGATACAAGAATTGATTTCTATACTACTGACTTAGGTTCGAACCTATTAGATCACATACATTAGAGCTTATAATTTAATCAGATGGTTAATCGATGATTCAGAATCATTCTAAGGTCAATCTATCAATATAATTGATGTTTGACCTAATACAAGTGTTGCAAGAGGATTGATTAGCAATTGGATTGCTAATTGACTCAATTTGATTGAGCAATCGAGCTGAGGTCAAGTCTAATTGAGTTAGATTTAATTAGAATTGGTTTAAACTTAATTAGATTAAGTCTAGTTGATTTATTGGACAAGTCAATTGTAAGAAATAATAATTTCTTATTTGACTAGGATTTAGGTCACCTAATTGACTTAGAATTTAAATCAGATTTAAATCTAAATTTAATTTGATTTAATTAAGCTCCTAGTTGGACTAGGATTATTCTTAATTAGGTTGTATTTAATCTAATTTAAATAAAATTTAAATTAAATTTAAAACTATTTTAACCTAGTCAAATAAGAGAAGTCTCAGTTGGACTGGGACTCTCTCTCTTTCTCTTATGCCAGAAAGCCCATGCCCACACCTTTTATTTTTGATGTTTTATGTGAATTTCCATGCCTAAGAAAGAGTCTCCATGCCCCACTTCTCATTGGTTTAGGAATTTGTTTTGACTTGATCAAAACTAGAAAGTGGTTAGGATTAGTTTCTGAAGGAAATCAAACAGGATAAAAGCATGCATTTTCAAAATATTTTTGAATTATATAGCAGCAAAAAAGTTAGATTAATCTAAAATTAATCTACTACATGCATTGATCTAATCAAATAAATCATACTCAGGATCTAGATATGCTAATATGTAACTTGAAATTCAAATACGATCGATCAGCAAATCAAATTTGCTGACTGATATGAGTTCAGAACTCGATACCTTTGCATAGGTAGTTGATCTCCATGATCTGAATCCATCAAAATAAGCCTCTAATATTGTGCTACAACCACAAACTCATCCAGCCTCTACAGTTGGTCCATACGGAGCTCCTAATCCCGACCAGCTCCACTAAAGTGCTAGCTCCTCATTGGGGCCTTTGAAGGTTGATCGCGATCGATCCAATCGATCACCTTCTTTTTGATATCTCAGATACTCTAGAAAATCAAAACACGAAGTATGGAGAATGACGAGTTGGTGTTTGAAGTTTGGTGGCGATCGGGTACTCACAGCACTCAATCTCTCTACTCGAACCTAGAGACCCAGTTCTAGGGTTTTACTTACCCAAAAATCCTAACGCGCTGAAAACCCTCTCATGCCCTCTCTCTTTGGAGTTTTCCTATGAAATAAATTTTCACGGGTCAAGGACTCTCCGTTCTACCATCATCCACTCTCAAACTCCTTTTTAAATGGCTGACCAAAAAGAGAAAAAAATATATCATGGCATGAGAAGAAAGTAGGTGCAGGAAGACTTAAACTTTCTCTGGACCTTTCCACGCTCAAGATTTGTGCCTCCTCACAATTTTTGTCTCTCCAGGAAACCTCACAGACTCCTCTCAGATCCCTCATGCAAATCCATGCATGCCCATCAGAAAACACTTTTTAAATTGACGACAACCAAGGGAAATTCTGCATGGGTTGAGATAAGGGTTGGAGGTTGAACTTGTTTCAACCTCCTATCAAATTTCAATTCAAACAAGTGCCTCATCCACTTCCAATGCGAATGCCACTTTGAGAAACACGTAGAGGGACTTCTCATCAGCATGCCCACACTTTGAACCATTCAAAAATGGACAACATAACATAGGTTGGCATGCGGAACAGATGAGATAGGGAGGTTGAACTTGTTTCAACCTCCAACTCATTTGAATTCGAATTCAAATAAATTTAATCTGATCCAATGCTTGGACCAGGTCAAAGAAGGAAATGAGATGGCGCACAAGACTCTCTTGTGCATGAGAAAAACTTACATAAAAAATAAAGGGGCGTGGAGAATGGTGTGGACAAAGTCAAAGTGGCGCAGGGAGAAAAAAAGAGTTTGAAATTCAAACGATTTGACTCATTCAAATTTGTTTCAACCAAACTAATTTAACTGGTCCATATTAGACTAGGTCAAATATAATCAAATTAGGCTTAAATCAAACCAATAAACTTTTAATCAAATTAAAAATTAATTAGGTCCAGCCCTTGATCAAATCAGGATCAAATCTTCCATAGCGATTAGGTCATCTCATGACCTAATCGGATCAAATCCAATCGAATTAAATTCAATCAAACTTGATCGAATCCTCATCACTCAATCAAATTGAGCTAATTAGCAATCAAATTACTAATTAATCCTTCAAAAATATTAGAGTCCCAATCAGATGGGTGTCCGGACAATAGAATTCTGTCAACATGAAACTCTTGAAGAGTTTCAATCCAGTAGGACTCTTGACCCCATTATCCCAAACGAATAGAACTCATGATCATAGAGTTCCAAACCAGTAAAATTCTTAATCAGAGAATCCCAGACAAGTAGGACTCTGAGTCCTAATCCAGTGGGACCTACAGAGGTAGAGTCCCAGTCCAGTGAAACTTCTAGTCACAGAGTTTCAGTCCAGTGTAACTCTTGACCATAGAGTTCTAGACTATTGAAACTCTTGATCAGCCATCAGATCAGGTAGAAACTTCTATTGTGTGTGACTCCATAAATTCGAATCCTAAGCCAGTAGTATAAGAACTGATTTTTTATACTAATCGATGTGACCATCTAGCAATGGTACCCGATGTTCGAATAGGTCAAAAAATTTACAACGCAACAATGACGAACCTATAGCATATGGTTATCATATATTTCATTCTCTTGGCCTCGATGCTCAAAGGATGATCTAGGATTTATTGCCAATCCTAAAATTGATCCATAATATATTTCAAAATTCAATATCCATCACATGAACCACCCCGACCGAGGATTTACTAAATTGAAATACAGTGATGCACTTGCTCCAACACTTGGAGGAGTCAATCCTATCTTGACTCACACACTGACTTCATAAGTACTTGACTGCATCCAGTAGCCTTCCGTCACTGAATTAGAAATTCAGATAGTCCGATACCTAAGTACAGTGAATTGCTTGCAAGTCACCGTGGTGATCTCAAGTCTAAGGGATACTTATACCCATACCCTTCGTGAGCAACTCTGGACAGTAGAGAGCTCCATAGTTGGATCACGTTCAGTAAAATGTATCCCTACACTTCACCTGCATCCCATAATAATATTTCTATACTTCTTGGTTGAGAGGACAACCAACACTTATGGCATACAACGACCTACACTCGATACATTATCATCCTAGGTAACAGCGTATCATTTGATCGTAAATTGATTTAAGGACTAAATGACAAATCCTCCTTTGTCGAGTCTAAATAGTCCTAAGGACTTCATCACAGAAAAGTTCATTACAGGAAGATGTACAAAATGATGAAAAATGCTAAAAAAATAATTTTATTCATTAATAATTCAAGTATAATTATATTTAGCTCAACTATTTATAATCTAGATGATTGGCTTTAGAATACATTTTTCAATAACTCCCACTTAGACTAAAGCCACTCAGAATAATATCGAATATCCATCTTTCATTTGTGATTGTTGAACTCTTTGATTTTGAGATCCTTAGTAAAGAGGTCGGCCACGTTCTCCTTTTCGTCGATCTTCTCAAGCTCGACATCACCTCATTCCACAATCTCTCGTACAAGATGGTAGCGATGCAGAATGTGCTTGGTATGCTGATGTGCCTTCGGCTCCTTCGCTTGAGCTATGACTCCAGTGTTGTCATAGTATAGCAGAATCGGACCATACAAGGAGGGTGCCACTCCCAGCTCGTCAATAAACTTTCGCAGCCACATAGCTTTCTTCGCAGCATCGGATGCTGTGGCATACTCCGCCTCGCACACAGAATCAATCACAGTATACTACTTAAAATTTTTTTAATAGACCGCTCCATCATTCAGGATAAAAACATAACCTGACACACTCTTACTGTCATTATGATCTGATTGGAAACTGAAATCAGTATATCCCATAAGTTTCAAGTCAGCATCTCCATAGATGAGCCACTGGTTATTTTTCAAATACTTCAGGATTGTCTTCACAACCTTTCAGTGATTCTCACTTGGATCAGATTGGTATCTGCTCACTACCTTTAGTGAGTATGCCATGTTTGATCTTATATACGTCATGGCGTACATAATAAAATCTACTATCGAAGCATATGGTATTCTACTCAAATGCTCTCTCTTGAGGAGTTGTCGGACAATCTCTCTTCGAAAGCAAAATTTCATGATCTATCGGAAGATAGCCCTTCTTGAAATTCTCCATGCTAAACCTCTTCAGCATGGTATCAATGTACATGGACTCAATCCAAGCAATCTTTTAGATCTATCCTTATAGATCTTCATCCCTAGGATGTATGATGCTTCTCCCAAGTCCTTCATGAAGAATTACGATGACAACCAAATCTTTATTTTCTGTAATGCAAAAATGTCATTTTTGATTAAAAGAATATCATCTACATACAAAACAAGAAATACAACTACATAACTTTTAGCCCATTTGTACACATAGAGTTCCTCTTCGTTCTTGATAAAGCCATACGTTTTGATCATCTTATCAAAGTGCATGTTCCAACTCTAAGATGCCTGCTTCAATCCATAAATGGATCTCTGAAGCCTACACACTTTGGACTCGTCTGTGGATGTGAAACCCTCAGGCTGTATCATATACACCTCTTCATCCAACTCTTCATTAAGAAAAGTCATCTTCACATCTATTTGCCAGATCTCATAGTCTAGGTATGCTGCTATCGCAAGCATAATCCAAATGGACTTGAGCATTACCATTGAAGAAAATATCTCATCATAATCAATACCATAGTGTTATTGATATCCCTTAGCAACTAGACAGACTTTATAGGTCTCCATCTTTCCATCCACATCTCATTTTTTTTTAAATATCCACTTACACCCAATGGATTTTATCCCTTTAGGTGGATCAACTAGTGTCCATACACTGTTAATCAACATGGACTCCATTTCGAATTTCATAGCTTCTAGCCACTTATTGGAGTCAGGCCTCTGCATAGCATCCATGTAGGTAATCAGATCCTCATTATTTTTATCGAGTTCAATAGGATCACCGTTCCAAACTAAGAAACCATAGTATCTATCCGACTGACGTGGTACTCTATCGGATCTCTTTGGTACCACTTCAATGGGCTCTAGATTTGATCTTATCAAATCCAGTTCAGCAGGTTCACTAGAATGTGTTGGTTCTTCCACCTATCGAACTTCATTAAGTTCAATATTAGAGGTAGTTGTTCCTTCACTAAGAAACTTCTTTTTCAATAAGATTGCTCTATTGCTGACGAACACCTTTTATTCTTCAGCAAGATAGAAGTAATAATCCCTAGTTTTCTTGGGGTACCCTATGAACAAGCATTTATCAAACCTAGATCCAAGCTTTTTCGGCTGTAAATATTTAACATAAGCTGGACATCCCCAAATCCTAAAGTGAGAGAGTGTCGGCTTACGCCCAGTCCATATCTCATATGAAGTTTTTGCAATAGACTTGCTCGAAATATTACTCAAAATAAAACAAGCAGTCTCTAGTGCATAACCCCAAAATGAAATCGACAGATTTGTAAACCCCATCATGCACCGAATCATATCCAATAGGGTTCGATTCCTCCTTTCAGATACACCATTATGCTCTGGTGTTCTAGGAGGGGTGCATTGTGAGAGAATTTCATTCTCTCCAAAATATGTCAAAAACTCGTTGGAAATGTATTCATCTTCTCGATCAGATTGAAGAGTTTTAATACTCTTTCCAAGTTATTTTTCTACTTCATTTCGATATCATTTGAATATTTCAAACAAATCGAATTTATTCTTCATAAGATAGACATACCCATACCTAGATAGATCATCAGTAAATGTAATGAAGTAGTAATACCCACCTCTAGCATATGTGTTTATAGGCCTACATACATCAGTATGTACTAGACCCAGAAACTCAATGGCCCGTTCACCTTTTCTAGTAAAAGATGATTTAGTCATCTTTCCAAGAAGGCGACCTCACAGGTAGTCAATGATTCATAATTATTGATGCTAAGAATTTTTTCTTGACTAACCTGTTGATCCTATTCTTGTTTATATGACTGAGCCTACAGTGCCAAAGATAAGCATCAGTGATATTATCTAGTTTTGATCATTTATTTGATGTGTACATTATACTAATAGGCTGTGACAATACATATATATCATTTCTCAATTATCCTTGCATTACTGTAATATCATTTATAATGATATTATAATAAATTTTTTTTATTGATAAACTATAACCATCCTGAGCCAAAAGTCCAATGGATATTATGTTCATCATAAAAGATGGACAATAGTGATAGTCACTTAAAACAATATTTTTATTTTTGAAAAATAGCTCAAGAGTTCTTAGTGCTAGAACTGAAACTTTACTTCCATCCCCAATATTAAGAAATCTATCATCATTCTCAAACATTCTATCAATTTGAAGTCCATGCAACGAATTGCATATATGAATCAAACTTTCGATATCTAATACCCAGATAGATATATCACATACAAAGAAATTACAAGATATTATCATATAATAATCTTGACCAGCAATCACTTACTGATTTCTACTATTCAGCCTATTTGGATCAAGAGGACCATTCCTCTCTGGGTCTGCCTGATTAGGGTCAACACTAGACTCCTCGTTCTTAGGTCCTAAACGCTTACCACTATCCAATAGTGAATGAAGCAAACTTACACTAGCTATTCTAATTATCTGAAAAAAAAATATGAAATCTAATTAATACTTGAATAAATTAATTCTAAAGACTTGGACTTTAGTCTAAAGATCCTTCTACTATTTTTAATGAATTGATAGCCTCTACCTCTAATTTGAGAAATTATACTAACTCCTTAGTGGGTACTGAAATCCACATAGACTATAGATAGGCCCGAGGAAAGCTTTGGCTAATCTATGTGCATCTACAGATAGGTTCATAATAAATTATTTTTTTAAATAATTTTTAGTATTTAGATTTTGCCCCAGATACCAAATCAGTAAGCTATGGCCTCCACTGAAAAGATCTGGTTAGGTCCAACCATTAACATGATTGACTTCGATGCATCAAACCAATGATAACCAGGACCAAGAAAAGCTCCGGCTAACCTGATCACCATTAAAAGAGTGTGACCTAATCATCATATGATGTACAGTAATTTCAATATCTAAATAAACATCGGGTGTGGAGCACCTTCAATGTTCATCCAAAAAATTGGACTTATTACTATTCATCTTAATGGGAGGCTATGATTCAGTTATCTCCATAACTTAGTCATTTTAAGGATCTAATAATTTAGAGAATTTAGTTTATATATGATTTAAGGATAAAAAAAATATGGATCAAATTTCTCCTACTGACTCCATCAAGTCAAGTCTTTCCACTGACTTCATCAAGTCAATAGATTAGGACTAGGATCAATTTGAGTCCATAGACACCTAATTCAGTCTTACTAATTGAAATCAGTCAAACTGATTTCTAGTGACATGGGTTAGTCCAAATCACTAAGTGATCTAATTAAATCCTAATCGACTATCACTACTATAAAAAAAGGGCTACGATAGTGGTTCGTAACCGCTATCGTAGCCCAAAAAATCGTTGTCATAGGCTATGATAGCGATTTTCTAACCACTACCACTGCGGTCATCGCCGTAGCTCTATGGCAGTGATTGTTGCAGCGGTTTTTTAAACCACTGTCATAGATGGTCTATTACAGCGGTTAATAAATCACTGCAATATATCGACCTATAGCAGCGGTTATATAACTTCTACCATAGGTAATCTATAGCAGCAATTTCTTAACTGCTATCATAAGTCTAATGCAGCAATTGGCAACGTTAGCACCACGGACCTATGGCAGCGATTGGCATGGATATGACAGCGGTTATAAAACCGCTATCGTAGATCTTTTTATAATTAAAAAATTAAAATTTTTATTTTTTTATATATTTTATCTGATAAATATAGATATATAATATAAGAAAATATAATAAACATAAAAATTATTCTGAAATGCTAAAATTTTATTATCGAATAAAATTTATTATAATATTTTTTAAAAAAATAAAATACATCAAAAGTCTTTTAAATCTACATCATCGAAGCTGGAGCTGAAGCTGGAGCCGAAGCTGGAGCTGGTGCTGGAGCCGAAGTCGGAGCTGGAGCTGGAATGCGGGCCAACATATCCTCGAAGCCCATGACTCCAAAATGCATGCTGAGGTAGATGGAGTATGCTCCAACTACTCCTCGGATGCTGAACTATGCATAACCCGCCGAGGGACAGGGGTGAAAGCTAGATGGCATTTCGGTGCCATCGTGATCTACAACGTTAATGAATATTAATAATATAACATGTTGAACAATAATATTAGTATAGCATCAACAAATAATCTCTAATATTTATATCAGATGGGGGTGCTCTTAGTGACCGACATGGTACGACCTACCAGCACGACATGGCACGACACGGTATGGCCTACCGACATGGCACGGTCTACTGACATGGCACACATTTTTCTTAAGCTTTCAAAGATCAGAAGAAAGAGAGCTCTTTGACCAAAACAAGAAAAAAATAAAGAAAAATTTAAATAAAAATTAATAATTAGATTCTAATAATTTATATTAGAATGTTGAAGTCATCGCCTAGTGGCATCTATAATATGGACATCATCATCGCTCCTGACAAATATATTTGGGACCTCGATAGTACCAGGTAAGTTTTATCCTAGAGGAGTGCTTTGCATGCATGATCCAACATCGTCATCAACTTCGGTATCATCAAAAATATGCCTAGGCACCATCCTCACAATAACATCCCATTGAGGCTCCAAGGAATCACTAACGTAGAAGACTTGACTAGCTTGGAAGGCAAGTATATATGGTTCTTCAGTGTGGAGATGACGTTGCATGTTAACGAAAGTAAAACCACACTCATCAGTTTTCATCGCAGACTATGATAAGGTATCAAACTAATCACACTTTATCAACGTAATCCTCCCTTTAGAATAATAGTCCAAGATGACTATCTTCTCCACCATGCCATAATAGTTCAAATCCTTCGTACGAGGCTATGAATCCCTCGAGCTAGCATAACACCCAGTAGTGGTGCTTAACATAATGCCACTATTTTGTGTTGTCATATTTATAGACCTGCTGTGAATATTAAACCTGTAGTCATTAATAACGAGCTGTTTATACTCACGCATAGTACGATTAGGGCCCATTGAAAGAGCATGCACTTCAAGGCTCACATCACTGAGTGGTAATCTCCACACGTAATTAAGAAGATGATACCTAATTAGTAAACATGTTCCAATAAATTATACCAGGCAAGAATATATAATCACTTACATGATCTTTGAATCATTCAGAAAATTAATTGCTATGCATTTTCTCTTTCTTTCGCATACTTAGAATGCCAAATTTTACTCTTATGACCTTCTTGTGTTTACTGCATGCATAAAGAATAAATTTAGGTATAATTAAATATTTTTTAATTATTATGAAATAAATAATGCTGAGTGACTCACCTTATGTATGGCTCAATGACATCATAGTTGAAGAGCATGTAGCGGTGTGCCTTATCCCTTTCCTTAATGCTCAAATTAGTGAAGTAGTATGAAGTGGAAAGTCCATCTAGCTATGGAATGGACTCAACTACAGGCTCAATTGGCTCATACTGATCATCCTGATTCCTCAATGGTCGATTATGATGTGTCTCGAGCTTGTTTAAGTACATGGTACAAAAATTCATACACTCTTGATCCAAATAACCTTCTGCTATAAATCCCTTTGGACGATTCATATTTCTTACATAAGATTTCAGAGTTTGAATATTTCTCTTAGTGGGATACATCCATCGGTAGAACACTAGGCCTCCAAGTGCAACTTTTCCCATAAGGTGCATGGTGAGATGTATCATAACCATGAAAAATGATGGTGAAAATATCTTCTCTAGATCACGTAATATAGTCACCACCCTTGTCTTCATTTTTTTTTACGTCTTTGTTAAACAACCTCTTTGTACAAATATCTCTATAAAAGTTGCAAAGACGAATAACCACAATTCTAACATTTTTTGGCAACACGTGGCGAATAGCTATTGGGATCAATTCCTGCATCAATACATGATAATCATGAGTCTTCAATCCCCTAAGTTTGACATCCTTACTATTCACACTCTTTGATATGTTGCTTGAGTATCCATCTGGGACCTTTATGTCTTCGAACACATGAAGAAATATAGACCGTTCGGAGGCATTCATAACATAGCATGCATGAGGAAGCCTCCACAGTTCTCCTCCTATCGGCTTTGGATGGAGTAATCTTCTAATACCCCATTCTTTCAAGTCAAGTCAAAAATTCAAGTCATCCTTGGTCTTATCCTTGATATTCAAGATTGTTGCTAAAAGAAGCTCGCACACATTCTTTTCAATATGCATTACATCTAAGCAGTGGCGCAATATGTTTGTCTCTCAATATGGCAAGTCAAAGAAGATGCTCTTTTTCCTTCAATTAAAGTGTATCATCTTTCTTTGATTGATGCTTTCTTTTTTTATCACCAATCGGATCATCTTTTCCAAATTCAACACTGAGATCATTCAACTCTCTAAGTACTTCACTCCCAGACATCCGCCAGGTGCCTCACCTTCTTCAACAGTGTCATCGAAGGAGCGTGCATCCCTTCTTTATGGATGATTTTGACGGAGGAAACGTCGATGCCCCATATAGCTAAAGCTCCTCCAATATGTCAATCTTCTAGACCGGGTGTTTCTTCCATAAATCGGGCATGCTAGCTTATCTTTGATGCTCCAACCCAATATTAGAGCATAGGCTGGAAAGTCATTTATTGTCCACAAAAGTACTATGCATATAGAGAATGACTCATTCAGTAAAGCATTAAAAGTTGGAACACCTTAAATGCTCCATAACCGTTTCAGCTCGATAATAAGAGGCTGCAAATAAACATCAATGTTATTACCTACCTCTATCGGTCCAGGGATGAGCACTGTCATGAAAGCAAAGAATTTTTTCATACACATCCATGGTGGAAGATAATAAACATGAATAAATACTGGCCATACACTATGGACAGTATTCATATACTTAAATAGGTTGAAACCATCGCACGATAAGCCCAATCTCACATTACGTATCTTTTGTGCGAAGTTAGAATGTAATTCATTAAACTTCTGCCATGCCTCTCTATCGACTGGATGCCTTAATGCATCATCTTTTATTCGGTTCTCTTCATGCCATCTCATATCCTTCGATGTCTTTGCCGACATAAATAATGTTGGGGATAAACCCCGCTCCTACCGAAGTTCAGTTCGATGCTCTGTCTAATGCAATTAGTAGCCGCAGAAGAGCTTCAATGGATGGATCTTAGCCGAACCCCTTCAGTCGGCCAAACTCCTCAGCGGTCAAGCTCCTTCAGACTCCCAGCAGTCGGATCAAACCCCTTCAGCCAGTCGAACTCCTCAGCGGCCGAGCTCCTTCAAACCCCTTCAGCCAGCCGAACTACTTAGCGGCCGGGCTTTAACGGAACTCCTCAGCGGCCGAGCTTCAATCGGACTCCCGCGAGAGCCGAACTCTCTCCACGCCCTTCCAGCCAGATGCCTACAAGAGCCAAACTTCCTCCAAGCTTCCTCTTCGATCGAACTTCTTCGGGAGCTGAACTCATCCCAGACATCCTTCGGCCAGACTTCTTCAGGAGCCGAACTCCTCCCAGACACCTCCTTCAGTCGGTTGAGCTCCTACCAAACTTCCCAGCAACTAAGCCTTAGCCGCACACCTCCAGCCAGACGCCTACGGGAGCCGAACTCCTTTCGAGCTTCCTCTTCAGGAGTCCGAACTCCTCCAAAATGGGTACACGTCAAAGTCCTTCAACCCTTCATTCGGCCTCGAGCGGCTCAGTATCAAGACAGTTGCAGCTATCACCATCAGTCCACCGTAAGACAGCGATCCACTATCAGGCGGCGATGGCTGTCACCATCAACCCACTGCAGACGATGCCTTCCTCTGGGACTGACTCCATCGGACCTCGAGCGGCCCGCCAGCATGCGGCTACAGCTATCACCATCAAGCTTCGCCTATAAAAAGGATCCTCTTGATACGCTAACTCTAACCTCTGATCTCTGATCTCTAAGCTCTCCTCTTCTTCTCTAAGCTCTGTGGAACTCATTCCCGAGCACTTGGCCAGAGCTGACTTGATCGTCGGAGGGTCCTGTCGGAGCCACCCCCCACCGGCTCTAGATGGGACTTTGTTTTGTAGGTCGCGACAGTGATCTCGTCCATCTCCGCTCCAACTGATTTTGACGACGACCAGATTCTGCATCAACAGATTGATGCTAAAAGGAGGGCCCAAACCTTCGAGGATTCCTTATTCTTAAAGAAGTGCTCAGCGATGATTTCTCTCTCCCCCCTCTAGAGATCTCTCTCCTTTCTCTCTAGAATTCCTTTCTGAGAAAAAATGCCCCCTAGGAGAGCTTCGACCCGACGATCGACGGCCTCCGCGGCCCAATCCCATTCAAATCCGTCCGCTCCCGCTCCAGCCCTGGCGGCCCAAGTTCCATCCGTGGCTGCGGTGGATGCGAAGCAATTCAACCTGCTCGTCCAGCAGGTTCGTCGCCTCACGAAGGCGGTGCAGGCCATGCACTGGTAGGCCCCGGCACCAGCTCAACTGACATAGGACTTCCCAGAGCTGTGTGGTCTGGTCCAGGAATGGCCAACTTAGGCTATCCGATCCTCGATCCCCGAAAGGAGAAGGCAAAGGAGGGAGAGCCCCTGCTCGGACCATGGCTCGACTTAAGGGGAAGCTTCGCACCCGCTCTACCAGAAAATCTTGGAGATCGAAGATCGTGGAGATCTCTTGGATCAAAGGCTCTTAGATATGAGCCGACAAATTGAGAAACTTCGTCACACTCCCTCCTCACGTGGTAATGACATTTGTACTGACCCTCCCTTCTCACAGAAAATTATGCAGGAATCGATCCCACCGAACTTCAAGCTTCCACAGCTCGAGAGTTACGATGGGACCACCGATCCGATCGACCACCTAAATACCTTTCGAACAACGATGCTGCTCCACAGCGCGCCAGATGTCATCTTGTGTCGAGCTTTCCCCTCTACCCTTAAGGGAGCTATCAGAAATTAGTACTCGACATTTAAGCCGAGTACCATCTTATCGTTTGACTAGATGAGCTAACAGTTCGCAGCCCACTTCATCAGTAGTCGACGTCCGCAATGAGATTCGGATTTCTTAATGACCATTAGGCAGAGGGAAGGGAAATCCATCTAGGCTTATGTCACCCAGTTTAATACTGCCGCATTGAAGGTCCGAAACTTAGATCAGTCAGTTGCCATGGCCGCCCTCAAGGGCGGCCTTCAGAAGAATGACTTGCTGTTCTTCCTAAAAAAGAAGTATCCCAGAGATTTTGCTGACATGCTAGCTTGGGCTGAAAGTTATGCTCGGGCGGAGGAGGCCTTCGAGGCTAAAGATAATGAAGCCAATGGCAAGCAGCGAATCGATAGGCCAAGCAGGTCCGTCGAAGAAGAAAAGCAGAATGAAGCTCCACCACATTTTCGGACTCCTCCTGATCGCGAGCGAGCCCGAACTCTCCCTCGAGCTTAGAGGCAGGGAAGCCCCAATGGAAGGGCATGCCGAAGTTCTCCCCAGTGCCGAAGTTCTCCCCGATGATGATTCCACGACTACACCCCCTTAATGCCCCGAAAGCCTAAGTGTTGATGGAGATCAAGGAACAACTTTCGAGATCGGAGAGAATGCATTTCCATCCCAGCAAGCGCAACCCCAACAAGTTCTGTCTTTACCATCATGACAATGGTCATGACACTGAGGAGTGCATCCAACTCTAGGATGAGATCGAAAAGCTCGTCAGATGAGGTAGACTTGGCTGATTCCTACGAAGATGACCTGAAGAGCGAAAAGATTGGCTGAGGGCATTACCACTGAGTGGAGGAAACCAGCAAGAAGATCGGCCGCCTCTCGGTGTCATCGATACCATTTTGGGGAGACTTTGGCAGGGGGATCGGTGAAAAGGCAGAGGACCACGGAACCCGTGACCTTTACCGAGGCAGACGGCCAGGGGATCCAATTTTTGCATAATGATGTGGTTGTAATTTCTTTAAACATTACTGACTACGATGTACGCTGCATTTTGGTGAATAATGAAAGCTCGACCAACGTATTATTTTACGATGCCTTCTCAAGAATGTCCCTATTCGATGACCGCTTGGGGCCTATGAATTCTCCACTGATGGGATTCACTGGTAATGCATCCCCGAATTCTTTATGTTTCAAACTCATCCCGCTCAGGAAAAATGCGGACGTCTTCGCCTGGACCCCACAGACATGCTGGGGATTGATGCCGAGGTGATGGAACATCGATTGGCCATCGATCCGAGGCACCGATCGATAAAATACAAGATGCACCGCCACGCCCCAAAGAGGCAAAAAGCAATCACCGAAGAAGGTTTCACAGAAGATGGAATGAAGTTCGGCCGCGCTCACGGCCACCCCAGCGCAAGCAAGGCCGAACTCCTCCTCGAGTATGTCTTCAAGGAAACTCCTACAAAGAATTCACGGGAGGTGTAATGAAGTTCGAGCAAGCCAGGCCGAGTTCCCTCTCGAGCTCATCGTCAAGGAAGTCCCGACTAAAAGCATGAAGTTCTTCCGCAGAAGGTTTCACAGAAAGTTCGACCACACTCACGACCTTTCCAGCACAAGCAAGGCCCGAACTTCTTGAGCTCACCACCAAGGAAGCTCCGATAGAAGGGCGCGAAGAAGTCCTCCTCCCGAAAGATTTCGTGACTACGCCCTTCTCAACGCTCCTCAAACTCAAATTCTCACGAAAGTTAAGAACCAGCTGCCAAGATCAGAAGGGTTACGGTCTCCCCCAAACAAGCGCGATCGAAGCAAGTACTGCCTCTACCATCGCATCATAGCCATAATACTAAGGAATGCATCCAGCTCCGAGACGAAAATGAGGAGCTCATCAGAAAGGGATGGCTGGATAAATTTCTTCGATGCCAGCCTGAAGTAGGAGAAGATCTGCCAAGGATGCTGTCTTAACCAAAAATGATAAGGTCGACCGCCTCATGGCATCATCAATGTTACCCCGGGGAGGAGCTTAGTACATCGACGATTCGTCATCTCCCAGCGTCAAAGCCAAGAGAAGCCTTCTCCAAATTGAGAAGGCCAGCATGAGATAGAGGAGGTCGTGAAGGCCAGAATGAGATAGAGGAGGTCGTCCAGCCCGGGCCTTGCTGCCCAAGGAAACTCGGAGGAACAATGCCCCCACGATCCTAAAATGGGGATGTACTGCCAGTAACTTTCTCTCGGTAAAATTCTTCCCATTCTATAACATTATTTCTGGGTGCAAAAACTATGTGATGATAGAAAAGAAATGAGCGAAAGTGGCCCGTTAGGAATAGAAGAAAAACCTCATCCTAATGCAAGCAAAGTCGAAGGCCTCGTTCACCTTAGATGAGACGAGGGGAGATGGATGACGGTCCGAATGTGCCCCCACAGCCCATTAGGAATAGGAGGAGGAACCTCATCCTAACGCGAGCAAAGTCAAAGACCTCGTTCACCTTAGATGAGATGGGGGGAAAGGCGCAGACGATGGTCTGTATGTGCCCCTACAGCCCGTTAGAAATAGAAGGAGGAACCTCGTCCTAATGCGAGCAAAGTTGAAGGCCTCGTTCACCTTAGACGAGATGGGGAGAGATGGACGACGGTCCGAATGTGCCCCCACAGCCCGTTAGGAACAGAAGAAGGAACTTCATTCTAACGCGAGTAAAGTCGAAGACCTCGTTCACCTTAGATGAAATGGGGGAGAGGCACGGACGACGGTCTATATGTGCCTCCACCGCCCGTTAGGAACAGGAGGAACCTCATTCTAATGCGAGAAAAGTTGAAAGCCTCATTCACCTTAGACGAGATGGGGGGAGACGAACGACGATCCGAATGTGCCCCCACAGCTCGTTAGAAATAGGAGGACAACCTCATCCTAACACGAGCAAAGTTGAAGGCCTCGTTCACCCTAGACGAGATGGGGGGGAGAGGCACGGACGACGGTCCGAAGGTGCCCCCCATAGCCTGTTAGGAGCAGAAGGAAAACCTCGTTCTAACGCGAGCAAAGTCCAAGTTCGAGCTTCGAAGTCTACAGAAAATAGGATCTTCATCAACCTCAATTGGAGAAAAGATCTCCCTCGAGCACCCGCATCAACCTCGATCGTAGGAAACAAGATCTCCCCCGAGGGTCCGGCAACCTCGGCCCGAGCGACCAGGATAACCTTGGCCAGAGATGAGATCTCTCCCGAGCGACCGAAATAACCTCGATCGAAGATAAGATTAGAGACAACGTAGACCATAGGAGATAAAATCTACCCCAAGGGTCCGCGGCAACCTCGGCTCGAGCAACCAAGACAACCTCGGCTAGAGATAAGGTCCACGATAACCTCGGTCAAAGCATCCAAGATAACCTCAGCCAGAGATAAGATCTCTTCCGAGCGTCCAAGCCAACCTCGGTTAGAAATAAGATCGTAGATAACCTCGATTGTGGAAGATAAGATCTACCCCGAGGGTCCACGGTAACCTCGACCAGAGCGCCCGAGACAACCTCGGCCAGAGATAAGATCTCTTCCGAACGTCCGAGCCAACCTCGACCAAAAATAAGATCGTAGACAATCTTGGTCGAAGATGAGATCTCTTTCGAGCAATCGAGACAACCTCAACCAGAGACAAGATTGGAGACAACCTCGATCAGAGATGAGATCTCTTCCGAGTGACCGCATCAATCCCGACTGCAGATCAGATATCTCTCGAACACCCATATCAACCTCGATAGGAGATAAAATCTCTCTCGGACTTCAATTTGAGTACCAACTTCGTCTGAAGATGAGATCTCTTCCTGAACTTCGACCTAAACTAGCATGGAGTCCAGAAGAGAACTTCGACAGTCGCCTTTTCTGCACTTGCTTCCTTCGAGTTTCGAACTTGAGAGTGGGGGGACTATTGTTGGGGATAAACTCTGCTCCTATCGAAGTCCAGTTCGATGCTCTGCCTAATGCAACCAGTAGCTACGGAAGAGCTTCAACGGACGGATCTTAGCCAAACCCCTTCAGCTGGCCGAACTCCTCAGCGGTCGAGCTCCTTTGGACTCTCAATGGTCGGACCGAACCCCTTCAGCCAGTCGAACTCCTCAGCGATCGAGCTCCTTCGAATCCCTTCAGTTGGCCGAACTGCTTAGCGACCGAGCTCCTTGGACTTCCAGTGGTCGGGCTTTAGCGGAACTCCTCAACGGTCGAGCTTCAGTCGAACTCTCGTGAGATCCGAACTCTCTCCACGCCCTTCCAGCCAGACGTCTGCAAGAGCCGAACTCCCTGCAAGCTTTTTCTTCGATCAAACTTCTTCGGGAGCTAGACACATCCCACACATCCTTCGATCGGATTTTTTCAGGAGTCGGACTCCTCTCAGACACCCCTTTCAATCGGTCGAGCTCCTACCGAACTCCCCAACGATCGAGCCTTAGCCGCGCACCTCTAGCCAGATGCCTACGGGAGCCGAACTCCTTTCGAACTTTCTCTTCAGGAGTTCGAACTCCTCCAAAATGGATACACGTCAAAGTCCTTCAACCCTTCATTCGACCTCGAGCGGCTTAGTATCAAGACAACTGTAGCCATCACCATCAGTCCGCTGTAAGACAGCGACCCACTACCAGACGGTGATGGCTATCACCATCAATCTACTGCAGATGGTGCTTTTCCCTGGGACTGACTCCGTCGGACCTCGAACGACCCACCAGCACGCGGCTATAGCTATCACCATCAAGCTCCGCCTATAAAAAGAACCCTCCTGATATGCTAACTCTAACCTCTGATCTCTTATCTCTAAGCTCTCCTCTTCTTCTTTAAGCTCTGTGAAACTCATTTTCGAGCACTCCATTCCTGTTGGCTAGAGCTGACTTGATCCTCGGAGGATCCTACCGGAGCCACCCCCCACCGGCTCCGAACGGAATTTTATTTTGCAGGTCCCGGCAGCGACCTCGTCCACCTTCACTCCAACTGATTTCGGTGATGATCAGATTCTGCGTCAATAAATAACTTTTGTAGTCTTGAAATCAAAGAAAAATGCTACATCAATTTTTGAGGTATACGAGTCAATGTGCCATCTTTATTCTATTTTCATTTTGATACACCGCACCTCGTGCACTCATTGCGGTTGACATCCCCCTCCCAATAGAGCATGCAATCATTAGAACATGCATGTATCTTAGTATAAGTAAAGTCCAACTATTCAATAATCTTCAATGCCTCATAATTATTCTTCAGAATTCGTGCTTCATCCAGAAGAATGTCCTTCAAAAGCTCTAGTATGCAGTTCACTCTATTATTACTAAATCCATTAAAGCATTTCACATGATACAACTGGATTAAGAACTCAAGCTTCGCCATCTTTTCACATCTAGAATACAACGGAACATTAGCATCCTCCATCAACTTGTGGACCTTCTTCGCATCCTCACTGTTTGTCATTCGATCAATCATAGGATCAGACATGGATGTAGATGCACCATCATTATGGCCAATAAATGAAAAATATCACTAACCATTTGTTTCACTTCTCCTTCAAGTTGATCACCTCCTTACGGCCTGCCCTCACCATGTTGGTCCCAACAAATTTCATAACTGACTTTAAAGCCATAAATAGTGAGCTGATCATTGACATCTTGACGAGGTAACCACGGTCCATCCATACACTTTTTATAAGGACATTGGATTAGTCCATGGTCTCCAAATTTTTCTATAGCATAATCAAAAAATTTTTGAAGTCCAGCCTCACATTCTGACGAGAGTCTACTAAACTTCATCCATCCCTTATCTATTTTAAAAATGATGATAGTGCAAGTAAATTATGTGTGGAACTCAGATTAAATATTATTTTTAGATATGCAATAAATACACCCCATCACCAACTAATAGGTAAAAATAGGTCCTATCCCATTCAAAAATTATATTAATTCTATAGATTTATTACAGTAATCAAATGATATGCAATAGAGATTGAATGAAATTTTGGCAGCATTTCTCCTTAGTTCTCCCGTGATACTATCCAAAATTTCATTTAAAATTCTTAGCATATCATTTGATTACTGCAATTACCTATAGAATTATCTGTAATTTTTAAACTACCCATATTAGATAATCAATTAATTATTGTACATAATTCTCTAATCCATATAATTACATATTATTGTATGGATGTCGGAGATTATATACACTAATCAATTGATGGATCTATCGTTATACAATGCAATAAATAAAAGCAACAAGATATAAATATCCAGAAAATGCTATGCAATAAATTCTACAACATAAATTATATTCATAAATAATTAAGGATGAACAACAGTCATAGATCCGATCTCTTGCACGAATCTTGGTGTTAATCCAGAAACCTAAACGAAGAACAAGGTTGATGATGGTAGCACCTTAGGACTTAAAGTTGGAATCTTAGAGAGACATATCAAATTCTATTTGCTTAAAAGCCAAGTCGACTTCATGCCTGAGATAGCTGGCTCTGTGCCTGAGACATCCAACTTGGATCCTCCCCAAGCCAGCTCGATCATGGCCCGAGCTGGCTCGACTATGTGCCATCCCCTTGATCACTCCCTCTCTCGATCTCTCTCACCGACGATGGTGGTGAGACCGAATCCCTTCCTTCCAACTTTTTCATCTCTCGATCTTCCTCTCTTCCTCTCTCGATTTTCCTCGTCGGCGAGGTCGGACCCCATCCCTCTCTCTCTCACTCTCTCTATCTCCCTTGCCGACAAGGCCGAACCCCATCTTTCCTAGTGATGCTGGCAAGGTCAGACCTCCTCCCTCTCTCCCTCTCTCTTTCGATATCCCACTCTCCCTCTCTTGATCTTCCTCGCCGGCGAGGCTGGACCCCCTCCCTCCCAATGATGAAGGCAAGATCGGATCCCTCTCTTCTTCTCTCAAGTACAGATCCATCGGATATTCGGATTTGAATCTGGTACTATTAATTAAAATTAAATTAGGATTTAAATATTTAAATTTTGATCCGAATTCAATTCGTTGATAGATCTAGTCCACAGCTATCGATATGGCACGACCCAAGGCTACCGCCACGGCATGGCCCAAAAACTATGACATGTAGATAATTATAATATTTATAATAAATATTTATAATATTTATTATAAATATTTTATAAATTATTATAAATATACATAATTAATAAATAATACTATAAAATTTAAAAAAATTATATCTATGGCTATAGAGAGTGGGTCGCATCGAAAGCTCCGAGGGTCGTCGACGATGACGCTAGAGGAGGACGACGATACTAGAGGTAACCTGTGAAATAAAAGCAAGATAGTGAGATAGAGAAGAGAGAAAGAGAGAAAAAAGTGAGAGCAGGGGTGGCCGGAGATGGGGGGCTAGGGGCACAGAGACAAGGAGGCTGAAGGAGGCTTCGCACTCGATCGAGAGAGGGTCAGAATGGTGATGGTAGTGGGGGGTTTTACGGGGGTCAAAGGAGGGTGGAGGGGGGCTCGTCAAAGGAGGTTTGGTTTCGCACCGAGGCCGAAGGAGGATAGAGTATGGAGGAGGGGTTTCATAGGGGGCCAACGGAGGGTCGAAGGTGGATGGGGGTTCGTCGGAGGAGGATTTCACAGGGGGCCGAGGGAGGGTCGGATGGAGGTTCGTCGGGGGGGGTTCGCTGGGGATCGAGGGAGAGTCGGATGGGGGGTGGGGGGGTGGGTTTCATGGGGAGCCGAGCGAGGGTGGAGGGGGGTTTCGCTGGGGGTCGAGGAGGGTCGGATAGAGGGGTTGGGGGCCAAGGTAGGGGGTGGCGGGGAGGAGCCACTGGGAATGGGGTACCGGAGGGGGAGAGGGAAGGAGGGGTAGCGCCGGCCGAAGGGGAAGGAGGGGCGACGTCGATCGAGAGGGAAGGAGCCTCACCGATGATGAAGAGGAGGAGGAGAGAGAGAGAGAGAGAGAGAGAGAGAGAGATCGAGCACATATGGAAGGAAAGAAAAAATTTGAGAATTTTTAATCTAATCTATGGCAGTGGTTATCAAACCACTGCCATAGATATACGATAGCGATTATCAAATCACTGCCATAGATTTATGATAGCGATTATCAAAAATCATTATCATAGATCTACAGAAGTGGTTATCTAAAATCATTGCCATAAATCTATGGTAGCAGTTCTATAACCGCTGCCATAGATCTATAGCAGCGATTTTTGATAACCACTGTCATAGGTTGAAAATATTTTTTTTTATTTTTTTTAAATATTATATAATTTTAAAATTTAATATTCATCTTCATCATTCATTATTTAAATAATTATCATTAGAGTGTCATCATAAAAGATCGCCTCGATCCGATGTCCTTAGCTTCATCGATCAAAAAAATTTGATTTCGATGATCTCGAATGATGATGCGATAATCTGATAGATAGAGACCTTCGATGGATTCAAAAATTTATAATGATGATCTCGATGATGTTTGTAGCATACTATCAAAGTTTCACTTTAATCAAATATTGTTATCATGGTCAATTTAGTACGTAGTGATTTCAACCATTAAATTAGAAACAAGCGATCAAAGGGTTAAACGACGTCCGATTATGAGATAATTTTTTAGTTAAATGATCTTTGTTATAATTTTAAATATTTTATATGACAATGATAGTAAAATTTAAATCATTTTCGTATAAACTATTGATGTTAAGCCGAAATTACAAAAGTACGAGCATAACAATCAGTGAAGTTTCAGAATGGTTATCAGGAGATGTATAGTTTTAGACCGTTCTTCATCTCATAAGTTGAATTTTATAATCACCACTATAAAAAATGATTAAAGTAGTAGTCAAGATCATTTATAAAAAAAATTATCTCATAATCGGATACCATTTGGTCCTTTGATCACTCATTTATCATTTAACGACCGAAACTAATCTATACTAAATTGACCAAGATAACGATATCCGATTGAAGTGAAACTTTGATAGTATGTTACAAACATCACCGAGATCATTGTTGTATATTTTTGGATCCATCGGAGATCTCCATCTATCAGATCATCGCATCATCATTCATGATCATCGAAATCGAATTTTTTTGATCGACGAAGCCAGGGCCATCGGATCGAGGTGACTTTTTGCGATGACACTCTAATGATAATTATTTAGATAATAAATAATAAAGATGGATATTAAATTTTAAAATTATATAATATTTAAAATATATATATATATGACAGTGGTTATAATTAATCGCTACCATAAATCAGATTATAGCAGCGGTTCCTACTAACCGCTGCTATAGGTCCGACTTATGGCAGCGGTTACAATGAACCACTGCCATAGGTCGAACCACTGCTATAGGTCCGACTTATGGCAGCGGTTATAATGAACCGCTGCTATAGGTCGACCTATGATAGCGGTTTTTTATAACCGCTGCTATAGGTCTGACCTATGGTAGTGATTTTCTATAATCGCTGCTATATGTCGGACCTACGACAACGGTTACAAAAATCACAACCACTATCATAGGTGTGATTTATAGCAGTGATTAACGAAAATCACTATCGTAGGAGCTATGGCAGCAGTTTCGAAAATCGCTGCCATAGTATGCACTACCATAGGTCATTTTTGTAGTAGTGCATGTCGATCAGGTAAGTGAGATCAGTGGAAGAGATATGCCATTAACTCATCAAAGATCGAATCAATGCGAGTAGCTTCTAATTAAAAATCACTGATCTAGACTATCAAACTTACCTTAGACACCAATCAATTAATTAAATTTAATTTGATCAACCTAGTAATTTTGGGCTAAACCGCTTAGCCACGAATTAAATCCATCTTGATCTCGTTAAAGATATGGACTCATCCAACTACAACTATTGAAGTTGAGTCTAGAGTGTCCTTGATCTAATATAATTCAATACTTGGTTAGATTTGTTCAATTACTCTAAATTAATCTATTCTTTAACTAACTTTAGGTCTAACTCAATTAATGAACCTAATTCATCTAACCCTTTAACCCACAGTCTTATGCATTTTGTCTTAGGATCTTTAATTCATAATTCTAGAATCATGAAGTTAATACTTAATTTTTTTAATTAAGTTTTGGGCTGATGGGTCAAGATTCGACATTTCAAAAATAGTTTTAAAATTTTAAAAAATTATATTTTTTATTTTTTTAATCGGTCGACTCATTTCAAAAAATGGGTCAGCTCATTTCTCAAACAGCAACCTACTGCTAGTTTTAAACAAAAAAAATAAAACATAATAAAAATTAAACTATGAATCAACCTTGTAGATCTAATCTAAAATACATTTATATTTAATTTTCTAATTAAAATAATTTCAATCGTTAAAATTTTTTTACTATTCATCTTAATAAATGAGTTCACGGTGGCATCCCTACCGCCATAAGGGATCCCCACTGAATGGAAGGAGATAGCCTTTAAACCATACATGTCCCTTATGACTGGATGGCTTGGTGGTTCATTTATTCTTGATTACTAAGTTATCTGGATATAAAACATATCATATCTGAATATAAAATATATCATATATGTAAGCATTCAATTTTTTAATTATATATTAAATATGTCAAGCAACCCTTTGCCCTGATACCATTACAGGAAATCAAGCAGGATAAAAGCATGCATTTTTAAAATATTTTTAAATTATATAGTAATAAAAGAGTTAGATTAATCTAAAATTAATCTATTGCATGCATTGATCTAATCAAATAAATCATACTCAGAATCTAGACATGCTAATATGTAATTTAAAATTTAAATATGATTGATCAGCAAATCAAATTTACTGACCAATATGAGTTCAGAACTCGATACATGTCCACCGATAGCTGATCTTCATAATCTGAATCATCAAAATAAGTCTCTAGTATTGTGCTGCAATTGCACACTTGTTTGGCCTCTATGATTGATCGACACGAAGCTCCTGATTTTGGTCAGCTCTACTGGAGTGCTAGCTCCTCGTCGGAGCCTTCGATGGCTAATCGCGATCGATCCAATTGATCATTTTCTTTCTGATCTTTTGAATACTCCAAAAAATCAAAACACGGAGTATGGAGGATGACAAGTCGGTGTCTGAAGTTTGGTGGCGATCTGGTACTCACAGCACTCAATCTCTCCACCCGAACCTAGAGACCCAGTTCTAGGGTTTTACTTACCCAAAAATCCTGATGCGCTGAAAACCCTCTCATGCCCTCTCTCTTCCCATGAAATAAATTTTCATGGGTCAAGGACTCTCCCTTCTACCATCACCCACTCTCAAACTCCTTTTTAAATGGGCGACCAAAAAAAAAAAAAAACCATGGCATGAGAAGAAAGTAGGCGTAGGAAGACCTAAACTTTTCCTCAACTTTTCCACGCTCAAGATTTGCGCCTCCTCATAATTTTTCTCTCTCCAAGAAACCTCACAAACTCCTCTCAGATCCCTCATGCAAATCCATGCATGCCCATCAAAAAACACTTTTTAAATTGGCAACAACCAAGGGGAATTCCACATGGGTTGAGATAAGGTTTGGAGGTTGAACTTGTTTCAACCTCCCATCAAATTTGAATTCAAACAAGTGCCTCATCCACTTCCAACGCCAATGCCACTTTGAGAAACACGTAGAGGGACTTCTCATTAGCATGCCCACACTTTGAACCATTCAAAAATGGGCGACATAACATAGGTTGGCATGGGGAATAGATGAGATAGGGAGGTTGAACTTGTTTCAACCTCCAACTCATTTGAATTCAAATTCAAATAAATTTAATTTGATCCAATGCTTGGACTAGGTCAAAGAGGGAAATGAGAAGGTGCACAAGACTCTCTTATGCATGAAAAAAACTCACGTAAAAAATAAAGGGGCATGGAGAATGGCGTGGACAAAGTCAAAGTGGTGCTGGGAGAAAAAAAGAGTTTGAAATTCAAACCATTTGACTCATTCAAATTTGTTTCAACCAAACTAATTTAACTAGACCATATTAGACTAGATTAAATCTAATCAAATTAGGATTAACCCAAACCAATAAACTTTTAATTCAACTAAAAATTAATTAGATCAAGTCTCTGATCAAATCAAGGTTAAATCTCCATAGCGATTAGGTCATCTTATGACCTGAATAGGTCAAACTCAATCGAATCAAATTCAATCGAACTTGATCGAATCCTCATCACTTAATCAAATTGAGCTAATCAACAATCAAATTGCTAATTCATTCTCTAAAAATATCAGAGTTTCAATCAAATGGGTATTCGGTCAATAGAGTCCCATCAACATGAAACTTCTAAAGAGTTTCAATCCAGTGGACTCTTGATCTCCATGTTCCAAATGAATAGAACTTACAATCATAGAGTTTTAGACTAGTAAAACTCTTGATCAGAGAGTCTCAGATAAGTAAGACTCTAAGTCCTAGTCCAGTATGATCCATAAAAATAGAGTTTCAGTTTAGTGGAACTCTTGATCATAGAGTTTCAGTCCAGTGAGAGTCTTGACTATAGAGTTCCAAACTATTGAAACTCTTGATCAACCATCAGATCAGGTAGAAACTTCTATTATATGTGACCTCATATATTCGAATCCTAAGTTGGTAGCACAAGAACTGATTTTCTATACCAATCGATGTGACCATCTAGTAATGATACCCGATGTTCGAATAGGTCAAAAAATTTATAATGCAATAATGATGAATCTGTGGTATATGGTTACTATATAATTCATCCTCTTAACCTCAATGCTCAAAAAATAATTTAGGATTTACTACCAATCCTAAAATTCATCCATAGTATATTTTAAAATTCAGTGTCCACCACATGAACCACCCCGATCGAGGGTTTGCTAAATTAAAATACAGTGATGCACTTGCTTCAATACTTGGAGGGGTTAATCCTATCTTGACTCACACACCAACTTCATAAGTACTTGACTGCATCCAGTAGCCTTCCATCACTGAATTAGAAATTTAAGTAGTCCGATACTTAAGTACAATGAGTTGCTTGCAAGTCACCATGGTGATCTTAGATCTAAGGAATACTTATATCCATACCCTTCGTGAACAACTCTTGATAGTAGAGAGCTTTATAGTTGGATCACGTTTAGTGAAATGTACCCCTATACTTCACCTGCATGCCAATAATAATATCTCCATACTTCTTGGTTGAGAAGATAATCAAAACTTATGGCATACAACGACCTACACTCGATACGTTATCATCCTAGGTAACAGCGTATCATTTGATCGTAAACTAATTTAAGAACTAAATGATAAATCCTCCTTTGTCGAGTCTAAATAGTCCTAAGAACTTCATCATAGAAGATTTCATTACAGAAAGATGCACAAAGTGATGAAAAATATCAAAAGAATAAATTTATTCATTAATAATTCAAGTATAATTATATTTAGCTCAACCATCTATAATTTAGATGATTGGCTTTAGGATACATTTCCCAATAGTTTCCTATTTGATAGAGTCCCCTTTGACCAAAACTTCTTCCCTCCTTCTTTTAGAATTTTTCTCCATGTCACCCAACCTTTTCTCCACCCTTCTTCCTTGGTTTTTGTGGGTTGGTTTTCTGGTTCTCATGCCTAAAATCAAGGAAGGAGCGTCCAAGATTTGGACGCCCTATAGGAGTCCATAAAAGACTAGGTTTGACCTAGTCATCCTTATATTATTAGGGCACCTTCTATGAGATGGTTTGAGAACGTGATAAATCTCAGAAAATTTATAAAAAACTAGTGAAAAAGGAGGAGAAGGCATGGTGGTTTTGGGACACCAAGATTCTTGAAGAAGAGCCTTCAATTAAGATATCAAAGGTTAATGTTTTAAAGGAACAAGGTAAGAGAAGATTATCTTCTCTTTATTTTTCTTTTATGTATTTTTTTTCTTATTTATTCTTCATGGTTTTTATATGATAAAAATTTGAGAAGGAGAGAGAATTAGAGCATGGAGATGAGTACTCCAAGTTGTTGGGGCATGATGTTATTTTTGGACATGATTTGATCATGTCCTAATGAGAAAAGGAGAAGAGAAGAAAGGTCTTCTCTTAGGGTTTCTTGGAGAATCCTTCTTCTCCAATTTTTATGAAAATTTTATATGAATAAAATCAAAAATTTTAGATCTAAAAATTTAGAAAAAAATCATAGAGAAGAAGGTCTCCTCTTGTCCTAGCATAGAGATGTTTTCAAGATATCAACCGTTGTAATGTCCTGAAGGAGAATATTTATCTTCTCTTAGGATTTATTTTTTTTGATTTTATTTTCTAATTTATGAAAGATCCAAGGTTGGATTTCTTCCTTATTCCTCCTCATATTCTTCTTCTTTTGGAGTATCCAAGAGATCCGGAGAATATGTATTTGATTGACCATCAAGAGGGATCTACGAGAAGCTAGCACTTCGAGCGGATCTTCATTCGATGAACCTCTGATATGTGTTGCAGGTTTGTGTGGATCACCTGGAGAGGCCAAACGCATATGCGGCTCTAAAAGCAACAACGAAAATCAACCATGGAGTTCTCAACCCGTGCAAAGGTAAGAGATCTGATCTCTCGGTAACCTAGATATGATCTAAGGTTAGATCTATAATTATTCTAAATCTAGGTATTGATATGATCAATACCACTTATGATTAATTTAATTTTAGATTTATATTTGCATCATGATATGTTATAGATTCTTGATGTAGAATTTTATAATCTGATTACATGCATATTATAGATTAAATTATTTAATCTATATCTTTTGCTGCTTTAATTTTGAAAAAAAATTGAAATCTATGCATGAAATCGTACATGTTTTCCATCAGCCACTCCATGCCTCCCACTTGATTGAGACTACAAAGGAAATCAACGAAAGGGTCAGACCCTTTCCCATACAGAGTGATCATTTTTTTTCTATTATCTTCGTTTTCTTTTCATTTCATGTTCTTTTTCAAAGATCTGTAGGCGAGAAGAGCACCTAAGGGAGATCGGAGGGGTTTCTTAGTTTGCAGTTGGGGTTTTTTCTAAAGCATATGGACGTTGTGTGAGTTGTGGCGGTGTGAGTTGGTCCCTTGAGGTTTTGAGAGCTTAATTTTTGTAGAAGCATGATATTTTGTAGGGTTTGGGGATTTTTGATAGAAGGAATTCTTTTAGGTTGTAAAATTTTCAATTTATGAAGTTCTGTTTCCATGATAACATGAATACAATACCAAATCCATGGTGAGGGAATCATGATAATATGAATATGATACCAAATCCATAGTGTGGGACTTGCACCTTTCTGAACAATCGTGTGTAGAACTCACATTGAATATCATTTTCAGACATGCAATAAATGCATCCTATCACCAACTAATAGATAAAGATAGGTCCTATTTCATTCAGAAATTGCATTAATTCTATAGGTTCATTACAGTAATCAAACGATATGTAACAGGGATTGAATAAAATTTTGGCAGTATTTTTTTTAGTTCTCCCGTGTAGGAAGAACAAAAGAGAAATACTGTCTAAAATTTTATTTTAAATTCTTAGCATACCATTTGATTACTGCAACTACCTTTATCTATAATTTTTAAATTATCCAAATTGGATAATCAATCGATCATTGTACATAATTCTCTCATCCATATAATTATATATAATTATACGAATGCTAGAGATTATGTATACTAATCAATTGATGGGTCTATCGTTATGACAATGCAATAAACAAAAGCAACAAGATATAAACATCCAGAAAATGTTATCCAATAAATTCTACAACATGAATTGCATTCATAAATAATTAACGATGAGCAACAGTCGTAGATCTGATCTCTTGCATGAATCTGGGTGTTAATCTAAAAATCTAAAAGAAGAATGAAGTAGATGATGACGGCACCTTAGGGCTTAAAGTTGGAATCTTAGAGAGATATATCAAATTTTATTTGCACCTATCGAGCTGGCTCGCTCAGAAGCCGAGCCAGCTCCATGCCTGAGATAGTCGGCTCCATGCCTGAGACATTCGACTTGGGTCCTCTCCCAGCCAACTCGATCTCGGCCCAAGTTAGCTTGGATACGCAGCTCGGCTACGTATCCGAGCCAGCTCGGATGTGTGCCATCCCCTATTCTTGGCTGTCTCCACCCTTCCCTCATCTTTTCGACTGCCGTCTCCCACTCAATCTCCATCATCGATGAGGTCGAACCCCCACCTCCCTGATCCCTCTCTCGATCTCCCTCTCTCCCTCTCTCGATCTCCCTCATCGGTGATGGTGGTGAGGCCGAACCCCTCCCTCCCTCTCTTACTCTCTCGATCTTCCTCATCGGTGAGGCCAAACCCCCTCCCTCCCAATGATGCCGGTGAGGCTGGACCCCCTCCCTCCCTCTCTCTCTCGATCTCCCTCGTCGATGATGGCGATGAGGTCGAACCCATCCCTCCCTCTTCCTTTCTTAGTTTTGGGTCCCAGAATTGGATCTAGATACTCGAGATCCATTAGGATCCGGATCTGATACTTCAAATACGAATCCATCGGGTATTCGGATTCGGATTCGATATCAATAATTAAAATTGAATCTAGATCTGAATATCCAGATTCCAATTCGAATTCGATCCATTGATAGGTCTAGTCCAGTGATTAATAAATAATACTATAAAATTAAAATAAAAATTATACCTATAATTATAGAGAGGGGGTCGCACCGAAAGCTTCGAGGGTCGTCGGCGATGATGCTAGAGATAACCTACGAAATAAAAGCAAGATAGTGAGATAGAGAGAGAAGAGAGAGAAAGAGGGCGGGGGGCGGGAGAGGGAAAAGAGAGGGAGAGGGGCTCGGAGGGGTGCCATGATGGGAAGGCCAGGGGAGGGCAGGGGGCGAGCGATCGCGGATGGGGAGGGCGGGGGTGGGTGGTCGAGGATGGGGAGGGTGGGGGCGGGCAATCGGGGATGGGGAGGATAGGGGGCAGTGGCGGTCGGGGATGGAAAGTGCAGCGTGGGGGGTGGGACGGTCGGGGTTGGATGAGCAGGAGGTGGGCGAAGATCGTCGAGTAGGGGCGACGTCGACCGGGGGGAAGGAGGGGTGGCGCCGACCAGGGGGGAAGACTTGGGTGAAGTCTCACCGGCGACGGAGAGGAGGGGAGAGACAAAGAGAGCGCACATGTGAGGGAAAGAAATTTAAAATTTTTTAACCTAACCTACGGTAACAGTTTTCAAATCGCTGCCATAGATCTATGGCAATAATTTTCGAACCGCTGCCATAAATCTATAGCAGTGGTTACTGAAAACTGCTACTATAGATCTACAGCAACGATTTTCTAACCACTGCTATAAGTCTATGGCAGCAATTTTCAATAATCGTTGTCGTAGATTTAAAATAATTTTTTTTTTATTTCTTCTAAATATTATATAATTTTAAAATTTAATACTCATCTTCATCGTTCATTATCTAAATAATTATCATTTGAGTATCATCGCAAAAGATCGCCTCGATCCGATGGCCTTAGCTTTATCAATCAAAAAAATTTGATTTCGATGATCATGAATGATGATGCGATGATCTGATAAATGCAGACTTCTGATCGATTCAAAAATATACAATGATGATTTCGGTGATATTTATAGTATACTATCAAAGTTTTACTTCAATCGGATATCGTTATCATGGTCAATTTAGTACGAAATAATTTCGATCGTTAAATTAGAAATAAGCGATCAAAGGGCTAAATGACGTTCGATTATGAGATAATATTTTAGTTAAATGATCTTTACTATAATTTTAATCATTTTATACGATGATGATAGTAAAATTCAAATCATTTTCGTATGAACTATTCAAATTAAGCAAATATTGCAAAAGCACAAGCATAACAATCAACGGAGTTTAAGAATGGTTATTAGACGACGTATAGTTTTAGATCATTCTTAGTCTCATGAGTTGAATTTCATAATCACCATCATAAAAATGATTAAAGTAGTAGCCAAGATCATTTATAAACATAATCGGATACCGTCTAATCCTTTGATCACTCATTTATTATTTAACAGTCGAAATTAATGTATACTAAATTGACTAAGATAACGATATCCGATTGAAGTGAAACTTTGATAGTATACTACAAACATAATCGAAATCATCGTTGTAGATTTTTGGATCCATCGAAGATCTCCATCTATCAGATCATCGCATCATCATTCGTGATCATCGAAATTAAATTTTTCTGATCGATGAAGCTAAGACCATCGGATCGAGGCGATCTTTTGTGACGATACTCTAATAATAATTATTTAGATAATAAATGATGAAGATGGATATTAAATTTTAAAATTATATAATATTTAAAAAAAAATAAAAAAAGTATGGTAATGATTAAAAAGAACGGCTGCTATAGATCGACCTATAGTAGCGATTGTCGTTAACTACTACTATAGGTCAGATCTATTATAATGTTTATGAAGAACCGCTACTATAGGTCGATCTATGACAGCGATTTCTTATAACCACTGTTATAGGTCGATCTATAGCAGCGGTTCTTTTTAACTGCTGTGGTAGAGTTTATTGCAGCAGTTTCGAAATTATTGAAGACTTGAATGAGCTCCTTTAATAAGCAAACAATGAAATACAAAGTTAGCTCCTTTAATAAGCAAACAAAATGTTAAAAATACTTTACACCATTAAGGAAGAAGCTTTTCTTATTTTTCTTAAAATTATTGAAGACTTGAATGAGCTTTTGAGGGATTTGTGAACTTAAAACGAAAGCTTCTTTGCTTGAAGAGGGCTTTTTACTTTGGACTAAAATGAATGCTTGAATCTCTTATTTTCTTTCCTCTTTTTTGAGCCTTTATATCTTCAATAAGTGTTAAAGAGAAATTTGGACAGGATTAGAGTCGTTGGAGGACTTTAAATGCACATTAAATACGGCCAAAATGGACAAAAAAATAGTCATTGTGGAGTTTTTCCATTATAGGGATCGATCTTAGGGTCAATATCTATGGCAGAAGTCAAGAAATACCCAGGTTTCTATTTTTTGGCTTACAAAAATAGCAGAGGTCGACCCTGGGGTCAACCCCTAGCATAGGAACGGCATGCCAATCAGTCAATTTCAATAAGAAAAGACCTAGGGGTCGATCCTTTTCTTCAAAATTAATTTTTTTTCAAAATATACATCCAAAATTTATAAAACAACCTCCAATGGATCAAAAATATTTTAAGCTTGTTGTTAAGGCTTTCAAAATATATTTTCTCCAACTTTATAAAATTTATGATTTTGCTCCTAAAATATAATTAATCTTTTTTCAAGCCAAAATCATTAGTAATCTTCTCAAATATTTTGTAATCATCAAAATCAATTCTTGGAGCAACAATCTTGCTCTTTTTTATGATGACAAAATATTTAAGTATAAGCAAAATAAGTAATGCATAGAATATTGAAGTAAAATAGTGTCATTAAGGATTTTGAGTTTAAAATTAAGGCAATATATAAATATATTCAATTGATGCAGATTTTTAAGACATAAACTTTATAATATCAAGACATAATGTCAATGCCTACAGGTAGATGATCATAGTGCATCATTACCATAAAGGATAGAGAAATTATAGTATAAACCTCAGTTTCTACAAAATGACTTAGTTCTTTTAGAAAAGAGGTTAGGGGGTATAAAAAAAATTATCAATGATCAAGCATATAATTTTAACATCATCAATTAATAATTATTGCTTATACCAAACAACATATTTACTTCTTCTTGACATCATCAATTAAAAACTATACTTTTCTTATTTTAAATAAAAATGTACTCCCCCTTTTATGATAAAATAAAATGCTAATATTCAAAATACATAAGAGTCATAGGAGTCATACATCAAATAAATAGTTCTAACCAAAATACATAAAGATTCCAAAAGTAGAAATAGTTAGTTATACAAGATAAGCACCACATATAATCAAAATTAGTCAATATATGTCATAAAGTAACCGACTAAACATATGAATGCACTACTTCATGAATATTCTCAATTTATCTTTAGCTCATTACATATTTTTCATATACTCATTATACTATAATATCTCAATTTAAATAAATAAGTATTAAGATTTCAAGCATCAAATTATTAAATATTTTAAGCATCAATTCATTAAGCATATACTCAACATTCTTCTTTTTATTTTTGATAACATTAAAATGCTTATAGAAGGAATTAAGAAAAACCATCAAAATCAATAAGATATAAGAGTGTATCAAATGAGAGATATATCAAATTCAAAAAATAAAGTCAAATGAATCATCTTCTTTTGAAAACTTATCTTTGGATTTAAAACATGCTTAAGACATCACTTCTCTTTCAGAAATTTGTTTGAATTCAAATATCAAAGTTTGAATAAGTATAACTCTTTAATCAAATTTACAAATATGTACTTTCAAGATTTAAAAGGAATGGAGCTTTTCAAAGTTTTAAACAAAGAAGTCAAGCATAACATATATATATATATATATATATATATATATATATATATATATATATATATATATATATATATATATATATATATATATATATATATATTAATCTTTATGCATCAAACAAATCATTGAAACATATCATCAAAATTAATTAAAATAAAAAAATATATCAAATTCAAAAAATTTTGATTTAATTTCAAGAGGATATTAAATTTAAATTTTATAAAATATTTAATATAAAAATAAGCATGTTTGATATCAAATTTATATTGATATCACTCTCTTTCTTTCTAAAAGGTTTAAATTCATATTTTTTAAGTCGATATTGAGGGATAGAGCTTCTCAAGATATTTTAGCATATTTGATACCAAGTAAAATACGTTCGATGCCAAAATTCTATTTGATACTACCAATTTAGATTTTCAGTTCAATTTCAAAAAGTAAAGATTTTTAAATAAAACAAGTATAACATAAGAAAATGGATACCAATTTTAATATTTATTTTTTACTTTTCTCAAGAAGTTTCAGTCAATTTAACTTTGAAAAGATATGTATCAGAAGAGTATGAAAGATAATATCATAGCTAAAAATAATTTATAAAGATCTTACATTGTACATTAAAAATTTTATAAATTTATTTTTAAGAGTAAGAAGAATTTTTAATTCAATTCAACTTCATGAATGTCAAGAATATCCATGCAAATTAGTATATGAATAAAATTTAAATTTATAAATAATTTTTGATAATAAAAATTAATTTATTCATCTGATGTTATTTTAAATTAAGTAAATCAAATTTAATAACTACATGTAAGCATAATTTGAGAAAACTATCAGACACTTGATTGAGAGTCTAAAATCAATTAAAGCAAATATAACAAAGCTCAAAATGAGAAAATTATAAGATAAATGATTGAGAATTTGAAATCAATATTCAAATTCATTATATTTTCAATCAAATTAAATTAGTTAACTTAATCAATATCTCTCCTCCTGAATATTAGAAAATTCATTATATGATATTTTCTCTCCTTCCTTTTCATAATTCATCATATGATATTTTAAAATTTATTCTCCCCTCTTTTTTTCTAAAGTTAAGCACCATTAATTTATGCTACATTAATCTTTAACTAATACTAATTTGACTTTTAAGCTAAGATTTTCAAATTTGATTGATACCAATTTAGTAACTAATTCATCTTAAATGAATTCTCCCCCTTATTTTTGTAAATAAAGGCATTTTCAATAAATAGTCTTTTAAGATCAAATTATTTTCTTTTGTATTTTCTTTCTCTATTGCATATATTTAAAGTAAGTATATTGAGTTTCAAATAATCAACCATTAATCAAATAATCAATCAAATTAAAATATAATGAATCCTTTTAATAATTATTTTAAAAAAAATATTTTTTTCTTTTCTTAAAAAGTATTACACATTGAGCTCAGAAAAGATATCAAATATTTATAATTTATCTCAAATATTATCATATTAAAATATGACCATGCAAACTTAGATTTGAGATAAAGTATTCTTTTCTCTCTTTTCATTTTTTTGTCAAAAGATGGAGTACAAGACGATAAAATCTGATATCAATTATTTTATTTTTTTAATCAAAAAAGATAAATCCATTAAGTTCAGATCAAATTATTTTGATAAGTCATTTTGAATTGATACTAATAGACTATGCAAATAAATCATAGAGAGATTTACTATTTAAATTCAGATCTTTCTTTTCTTAAGAAATATCACTCAATTTAGTTCAAAAATGGTATGAAATTTTTTAAATTTATCGTAAAAGATATTATATAAGCTATGCAAAATTAGATTCGAGATTTTTTTTTTGTTAAAAGAAAGCAATGAAGTGCAAGGCAGAAAAAAACTGTTTGATACTAATTATGAAACTTCACTTAAAGATGAATTTTTTTTCGATACCAATGCAAAATATGAATAAACAAGATCATATGAATGCTCAGATATAAGTGAACCAACAAGTCAAGCAACAAATAAATGCCTATTAATAATTTTTTATGAGATTCAAAAATTATTTATCTAAGATTTTTATTTAGAGTAAAATATTTTTTTAAGATTAAGCTTGATACTAATTAATTATTAAAAATCATGATAGGATCAAACCATATAAAGTATGATTAAATAAAAAGTAAAATAGAAATGATTTTTCTAAAGCAAATAAAATAACTAGAACAATGAGAGTGCATAAATAGATTAAATTAATTTTACTTTTAATATCTCAATAATATTTTCCCTTATTCAGTTCAAAATTATTGCTTTCCTATTTTTCATAATAAATGCTAGAAAACTTGACTTTCTTAACTCTCCTCCTATGTCTAAAAATTAACTTTTCTTAATTCTTCTCCCACATGAGATTATTCCCACATGACCTGATAGCATTATTATAATCTTTATTTTCCTGGTCAGTAAAATCATTCATTAAACGGTCTCGATGTAAGCTAAAAAAAAAAAAGAAATTCTTGGGGACATTTTTAATGCATCTCTAATAGCTCCATCAGCAATTTTCATACGTGTTCGCTTCAACCTTGGGTTTCTTCTAAGGACGATGTATTCTCCTGCATATCTCTCTCATGCTTCCAAAGAGCTGATGCCACATTGAAAGCCATTGAAGATTGAACGTAGTAATTTATTATAGAATATTTCAAATTTACGAATTTATTAGTCCTGCCTGTGGAATCATGTCTATCAACCAATTTTGCAGAAATTTTGATATCCCAAATTTCCTTTATTTCAAACATTTAATGAACTTTTTTTGTAATATGTGGTTTTTTTTTGAATTCTTATAATCATTCTAGTATTCTTCCACGTTGTTGTCCAGCTATGCAATCCAACAGAGGGGGTGAATTAGATTTTTAAAATTTTAAAGCTAAATTAAAATAATAAAAATAATGTGATGATATGCAAGTTGTGTGTGGTGGGTGATTTAAGTAGAAAAAAAAGATAAATAGTAAGAGAGCAAGTATTTAACAAAATAAAGATGGAGAGAGAGTAAGCATACCATAAATAAGTAAGATTTATAGTGGTTCGGTACCAACCTTACACCTACACCCACTTTTCAAGCTCCTACTTTGGAATTTAACTCTACTAAACGTATTCAACAACAATACAACGTCGGTACCTCCGATCCTAGCTATCCAAAGCTAGAATACTTATTTTCTGGATACAAGCCAATCCAATACAATTCGATTCAATGTTTGGATCAACCTTTCCAAGTTTTGAAATTCCAAAACTTAAATCAAAATAATAAAATAGAGTATGAGTGTTAACAACAATGAAATACAAAGTTAGCTCCTTTAATGAGCAAATAAAATATTAAAAATACTTTACATAATTAAGAAAGAAGCTTTTCAGATTTTTTTCAAAATTATTAAAGACTTGAATAAGCTTTTGAGGGATTGGTAAACTTAAAACGAAAGCTTCTTTGCTTGAAGAGGGCTTTTTGCTTAGGACTGAAATGAATGCTTGAATCTCTTATTTTCTTCCTTCTTTTTTGAGCCTTTATGTCTTCAATAAGTGTTAAAGAAAAATCTGGACAAGATTAGAGCCATTGGAGGACTTTAAATGCGCATTAAATACGACCAAAATAGACTAAAAAATAGTCATTGTGGAGTTTTTCCATCATAGGGATCGATCCTGGGATCGACCTCTACGGCAGAATTCAAGAAATACCCAGGTTTCTATTTTCTGGCTTGCAAAAATAGCAGAGGTCAACCCTGGGGTCAACCCTTGGCATAGGAACGGCATGCCAATCAGCCAATTTTAGTAAGAAAAGACCTAGGGATCGATCCTTTTCTTCAAAATTGATTTTTTTTCAAAATATGCATCCAAAATTTATAAAACTACCTCCAATAGATCAAAAATCTTCTAGGCTTGTTGTTAAGACTTTCAAAACATATTTTCTCCAACTTTATTAAATTTATGATTTTGCTCCTAAAATATAATAAATCTTTTTCTAAGCTAAAATTATTAGTAATCTTCTTAAATATTTTGTAATCATCAAAATCAATTCTTGCAGCAATAATTTTTCACTTTTTGATGATGACAAAATATTTGAGTATAAGCAAAATAAGCCATGCATAGAATATTGAAGTAAAATAATGCCATTAAGGATTTTGAGTTTAAAATTAAGGCAATATATAAATATATTCAATTGATGCAGATTTTTAAGGTATGAGATTTATAATATCAAGACATAATGTCAATGCCTACAGGTAGATGATCATAGTGCATCATTACCATAAAGGATAGAAAAATCATAGTATAAACCTCAGTTTCTACAAGATGACTTAGTTCTTTTAGAAGAAAGGTTAGGGGTTATAAAAAAAATTATCAATCATCAAGCATGTAATTTTAACATCATCAATCATCAAGCATATAATTTTAACATCATCAATTAACAATTATTGCTTATACCAAACAACATATTTTCTTTTCCTTGACATTATCAATTAAAAACTACTCTTTCTTTGTTTTAAATAAAAATTTACTCCCCCTTTTATGATAAAATAAGATGCCAATATTCAAAATACATAAGAGTCATAGGAGTCATACATCAAATAAATAGTTCTAGCCAAAATACATAAAGATATGATATGGAGTTTACATAAAGATTCCAAAAGTAGAAATAGTTAGTCATACAAGATAAGCACCACATATAATCAAAATTAGTCAACATATGTCATGAAGTAATTGACTAAACATATAAATACATACTTCATGAATATTTTTAATTTATCTTTAGTTTATTACATATTTTTTATATACTTATTATACTATAATATCTCAATTTAAATAAATGAGTATTAAAATTTTAAGCATTAAATTATTGAGTATTTTAAGCATCAATTCATTAAGCATATACTCAACATTCTTCTTTTCATTTTTGATAACATTAAAATGCTTATATGAGGAATTAAGAAAAACCATCAAAACCAATAAGATGTAAGAGTATATCAAATGAGAGATGTATCAAATTCAAAAAATAAAGTCAAAGGAATCATCTTCTTTTGAAAACTGATCTTTGGATTTAAAACATGCTTAAGACATCGCTTCTCTTTCAGAAATTTGCTTGAATTCAAATATCAAAATTTGAATAAGTATAACTCTTTAATCAAATTTTCAAATATGTACTTTTAAGATTTAAAAGAAATGGAGCTTTTCAAAGTTTTAAACAAAGAAGTCAAGCATAACGTATATATACATGTATACATATTAATCTTGATGCATCAAACAAATCATTGAAACATGTCATCAAAATCAATCAAAATAAAAAAAATATATCAAATTCAAAAAATTTTGATTTAATTTCAAGAGGATATTAAATTTGAATTTGATGAAATATTTAATATGAAAATAAGCATATTTGATATCAAATTTATATTGATATCACTCTCTTCCTTTCTAAATGATTTAAATTCATATTTTTTAAGTCAATATTGAGGGATAGAGCTTCTTAAGATATTTCAGCATATTTGATACCAAGTAAAGTATGTTCGATGCCAAAATTCTATTTGATACTACCAATTTAGATTTTCAGTTTAATTTCAAAAAATAAAGATTTTCAAATAAAATAAGTATAACATAAAAAAAATAATATCAATTTTAATATTTATTTTTTACTTTTCTCAAGAAGTTTTAGTCAATTAAATTTTGAAAAGGTATGTATCAGAAGAGTATGAAAGATAATATCAGAGCTAAAAATAATTTTATAAAGATCTTACATTGTACATTAAAAATTTTATAAATTTATTTTTAAGAATAAGAAGAATTTTTAATTCAATTCAACTTCATGAATGTCAAGAATGTCCATGCAAATTAGTATATGAATAAAATTTAAATTCATAAATAATTTTTGACAATGAAAATCAATTTATTCGTCTGATGCTACTTTAAATTAAGTAAATCAAATTTAATAACTACATGTAAGCATAATTTGAGAAAAAAAATCTTTATTTTCCTAGTCAGCAAGATCATTCATTAAACGATCTTGATGTAAGCAAAAAAAAAGAAATTCTTGGGGACATTTTTAATGCATCTCTAATAGCTCAATCAGCAATTTCCATACGTGTTCGCTTAAACATTAGGTTTCTTCTAAGGACGACTGGATATCCCTCTCATGCTTCCAAAGAGCTGATGCCATATTGAAGGCCACTGAAGATTGAATGTAGTAATTCATTGTAGAATATTTCAATTTATGGATTTATTAGTCCTGCCTGTGGAATCATGTCTATCAACCAATTTTGCAGAAATTTTGATATCCAAAATTTCCTTTATTTCAAACGTTTGATGACCTTTTTTTGTAATATGTAGTTTTTTTTTTTTGAATTTCTTATAATCATTCTAGTGTTCTTCCACGTGTTCCATGTCTTTTCTTCCTTCTTTCTCCTAACTTTTTCCTACAATAGCTCAACAATTTTCTAAATGCTAAACAATTTTTTAAATACAAAAATTTTGCTTATTATGCTTAAATGTTATTTTTGTTCACTTGGTTATTCATTACATTGTGTTTATGATTAGCATGTGCATCAGGTTGGAGGGAAATTTTCTGACATGAAATCACGGGGAGTGGAAGCGTTTAAGAGAAAGGAATATATATATTTCAGCAAGCAATTACTTGTGATACTTAGGCAGGTTGTTTGATATTGTGACAGTTTGCCAATGAATGGGGCTAGCATTCAAAATTCTTAAGTACCATTCCAATTATGTTTTTAGTTTGCGCGAGGTAAAGATAAACCTTTTTACCTTGTTTTAAGAATTTTTTTTTTTTTTTAATGTGTGGGGTGGGCAAAGGGGCACAGAGGGGAAAGAGCACAAGAGATGGTTTATAGGATACTAAGAGATGGTTTGCACAACTCTACTTATTTTTATTGTAAAATTATTATTATTATTATTATTATTATTATTATTATTATTATTATTGTTGTTGTTGTTGTTGTTGTTGTTGTTGTTATTATATATATATATATATATATATATATATATATATATATATATATATATATATATATATATATATATATATATATATATATATATATATATATATTTGTTTCCTCATGAATTGTTAAGTTTTGCTTAGGTAACTACTTTCTTTGCTGCATTCCTGTAAGGGACTAGACGCTTGTCCAAAATAAAATAAAAGAGTGATTTTCTGCTGTTTGCTAGGTCTAAGAAGGAAAAATAGTCATGTTATATCTTCTAGTTATGAGTTGGCTAGAGATGTTTGTTGAATGATTTGACTAAACAATCTCTTGACAAGAATAACATAATTTCTGGTGATTCAGATATGCTTGACAAATTCCATTTTACAAGTAGACCGATGCCCTTTAATGGAATAAAAAATAAAAAATAGATTGAGCAATGTCATTATGTACCAAAGTACATTGATGCATGCCCTCTGTAGCTTGAGCATTCACTTACTTTAATGATTGCTTGCTGTATACATGCCAGACATACTGGGGTCTATATCCAATAGATTATTTTTAGTTCTCTCCGTATCTCACCTTGATGTATTACCAAGCCAAGCTACGTCTAGCAATATCGTGAATTTGGCTTTAGTTACTACAACAACAATCTTTAGTACTCGATTGAGAGAATTCTATTGAAAAACTTTTATTGAGTGGTTTTAGATTTAGTTTTTTTGTATTTTAATTCAAAACTATTGTATAATGTCTTCTCCATGTTGTGAATTCTTTGTCCATTATGTAGGGTGACCATGAACAATCATGGTTTGCCAAGTTGATTCGAATGAGATGGTGGTACCAAGTCTAAACAGTTCAGCTAGGTTTGATTTGGTTATAGAACCCCTCCTCCTCTGCTGGTCAACTTAAAAATCACCACATGTTCTTGCCCGCAATTCATTTATTAAACCCGAAGTCGTTAAGTGACAAGTTACAGGTGCCCTCTCTCTTTCTTTTGCAAACATCGATAAGTTCCTCTTCCTTCTGTCTCCACCCCACCACCACCACCACCCCCTCTCTCTTTCTCTCCGAGGGTTAGGTTTAGAGTTTTTGTCAACTCTCCCTCTTCCTCCTTCCCTCTCTTTCCTCTCTCTCTCTCTTGCTTTCTCCTTTTCTCCCTTTCCCTCCTTCCATCCCTCTCCAAATCTTATTTCAGTACACCCCAGAATGGTATAGTATGGATCCATATCATGTCAAACCGTTCACCAACTAATATACCCTCTGATATTGGTTCAACAAATCTCGACAAACACCGTTGCATGAACTGCACAAGCAAAGTTCAGAATTCTTCCCTTAAACCAATGGTCACTAATATATCGAAGGATTTCTAATTTATTGTTTTAGTGAAATATTTGTTGATGATGAGATTGAGAAAATATTTCCTTGTTTAATTCTTCACTATTTCTAACTTTGATTCTTGAATCAAGACAATGGAAATAATCCTTTTGATGCTACTCTGCATGCCAATAGGAGCCCTTGTTGGCTACGTAGGGAGAGGAGGATGGCATTGTTGGACGTGGAGTTTTGCAGAATTCTGAGTGCTGACTGGCCAAAAGCATGCTATCAGAAAGGTGCGGCTTTGAATTACTGGAAGTGAGTGAAATGCTGCTAATTCTTTGTTGCTTGTGTCTGCTTTGGTCACTATTTTTCATTTACTATGATTTTTTTAAATATTTCTTTAGGAATATGAAAGAGCTGCAGATGCTTTGTTGGATGGCTTAAAGCTGGATCCTGGAAAATGAAGAAGTCAAGAAAGCATCATGGCATCCTCTCTCTTTGTGTGGAGGGGAGTTGGGGGAATCTTTTTATTATTATTACTTTTAATATCCTCCTCCTGCGTTCGGTGTCACCTCAGATGGGATTATTATCAATTTTAATTTAATTATCAAAATAATATAAAAATTAAAAATATTATTTATGATGATAATTTTATATTCAAAAAATATCATTTATAATGACGTTTTTCAGACCCAATCACCTCCCCAATCATCCAATCAGCCACCCAATCAACTCTACATGGAACAGCAAATAAAAAATAAAAAAGAAAAATGCCATTGTAAATGGCACTTTAGAAGCACCATTCACAATGGCATTTCTCATGCATTTTTTCTTCTTTTTTTTTGCATTTTTCTTTAGCATGCCATTTGTATTATTTTCACTTTGGCATGTCGTTTGGTCAAATTAGATTTTTATCTATAAAGTTAATAATATTTATCATTTGCAATGAAATTTTTTATATTTGATCCACTTGTATATATTTTCGGGAATGACCTAATTTTAAACTTCTGAGATGCTTTTCATATTCTCACAAATGTTTCAGAAGAGAGACCCAATGGTCATAAGAGATATCGATGCCAGGGCATAGCCTGCTGGACCGGTGCCATTTGGTCAAAAGCTTTTCGATACATTGCACTATTATTCATGGAGTATGAGATCAAAATGGCCGCATATATAAGAAGCATCGGGCCGAATATTTTCTCAGACTTGTTGTTGATTGTCAAGAATGGTATTTTGATTACAGTCATACAACGTTCCATGCATGGGTGGCGAACGTCCTACTCCCAAATTGGTGAACTCGGAGATTATGCATTACATATAACCCTCGTAATTGCTCGAGAGGTCGTGAACATACTCGTAAAGATTTGGTATATTTTTTAAGTTAGTAATATAAATTGCCAAGTAATCCAGATTATCTCATTAGAGGTAATTTGGATTACCAAAGGGTGGAATAGCTTTCCAAATTACCAAATCTTTTGATAATCCGATCATGACATATTTGGATGAAAATGCCCTCTCAAGAAAAATGACTATAATATAATGTTATATTATAATAATATTATAATATAATATATTATATAATAAGAGATAAACTAGACTTCGATCGATCGAAAATCAGCCTACATTCGATCGGATCTCTGACCATTCGATCCACGCACATCTTGGAACGCATGCTTGAAAAGATGTATCGGCTGAAAAAAACACATGCATGTGTGCACCAGAAAAAAAAATCAGAAAAAAAGCCTGCTGCTTGAAAAAAAAAATCTAAAAAAAAATTAGAGAAAAAATCTAAAAAAATAGAAAAAAAATTTAGAAAAACAAAAGATGCTATGAAGAGGCCTATATTTAAAATGTAGGCACCTTCAAGCACTTTTTATTTTTTTTATTTTTTTTTATTTTTTAATTAAAAAAATTTTAGAAAAAAAAGAAAAAAAGAGAGAAGGGGAAGGTGCCTACATAATGATTATGTAGGCGCACCTTCCCCCTCTCTCTTTTTTTTATTATTTTTTTCTTTTTTTAATTTTTTTAATTAAAAAATATATAAATAAATAAATAAAAAAATAAAAAGCGTCTGAAGGCACCTACATTAAATGTAGATGTCTTCAAGCACCCTAAAGGCACCTACATTTTAAATGTAGGCACCTTCATGATGCCTTTTTTTTCTGAATTTTTTTTCTGGTTATTTTTCAAAAAAAATTTTCTAATTTTTTTTTAGATTTTTTCAGGCATGCATTTTAAAATGCATGCGGATCGAATGGTCGGAGATCCGATCAGATGTAGGCTGAACTCTGATCGATTGAAGCCCAGTCTACCTCTATATAATAATATTATAATATTATTATTTTAATAATATTATATTATAATATTATGATCATATAATACGATAAGGTATGGAGGCGATACAATAGGATACATGATATGAGACGATATCGTACGTGGCCGATATGGTATGGTATTTGGTATGATACGGTATGGGGTGCTCGGTATTATATGGTACGGGACAGTATGATATAGATATCATATGGTACGATATGGAAGAATATGATACGATCTGATATGAAAGTAGTATGATATGGTATAATTCGATATGATACGAGATAGTATGATAATTAGGTATGGCAAGCCATATAATAATTTCAAGATCTGTATCCATATCCACAAACCATAATATTATAATACTTTAAAATAAAGAAACCACATATATAAAATAATCTCCGATATGGGATGCCAAGTTTACAAAAATGAATCACATAATACAAAAAAAATCATATAGTATAAGCCCAAAAAAATACTAAGTCCCATAAGGACGTGTTGTGATCGCTTGGACCTTCTTAGGAAGATCCTTAACGGTCACTCCTCTTGCTGTGTCACCTGTGATGGGGCCTCCCCTACATCAGTAGACGTCTCCTGATCATGCATATGAGGAATATCGAATGCTACCGAAATATTTGCGAACTGAGTGACCTCCTCACCTGGATCCAGAAATATGCCTATAACAAAAGGATCATACTAATGCCAACTAGAATTCGATGCTATCATCTGGGGTACGTAGGAAGATGAAGGCCCTAGTATCTATGGATCAGAAGGTGATGGCATATATGCAACATGCGACGATGACATCTATGGAATATATGGTGATGGCATATGCAGAATATGTGATGATGGTGTATATCCCATATCTAGTGCATCAGATGCTCCATGCCAAGACATACCGCTATTTAGATCATAATCAATCACCATCAATGTCTCTGCACATGATCTTTCCATCTTCCGTAGTATCTGGGTCCACTCGTCCTCATCAGTCGTAGATAGGGTATGACAAGTATCCAACATAAGACCCGACATTCGATTAGTCTACAAATAAAAAAAAATTAGCAATATATTATAAAATATACAATAGGTATAAAATTTAATATGGCATTGAATAGAATATATAATGCATAATTTTAATGGACTTATCAACATCCGTATAGTAGAACTCTCACTCTCATATTCTGAAACTGCATACCAAGGCTGTCCAATGGCCCATACTGTAATACTAAGAAATAAGGCATGTAGTCCTCGGTATATGGACGATCTTCCAATATATCATCACCATAAACTGTATGATCTCATCGTGCATTTCAAATGGTGATGTACTCTGCATGTTTGATACACCAGTCAATGTGAGCTCTCCCTCGTCAATCGATACGATGAAGTCATTGGCTGATATCAAAATGCTCGAGGATGCTCTGAATGTAGCCAAACTGCTGCAGCACACGATCTAGGAGGTGCCATTCTACTACATCAAAATAAATAAGCGGCACCTTAGCAGTCCATATATAATGAGGAGCCGTGCAATACTGTGGTAATATGGACATAATCTCGTCTGTGCATGGCTCCCATAAAAACTGATAGGTTTAAGAAAAAAATTGGATTAACAAGTTCATTTTGTAGTAGATCATAAATACTATAAAATAATATGGGTATATAAATCAAAATTACCTATCTACGTGCATCAGTATCAGCCAATTTATCCAACTGGCACCTATAAATCCATGCCACTTTTATCGACACATGGTGAACATTGAATGCAATGTTCCATCTGCTTAGTAGTTTATTCATATTAATTAGATTATTAACGAAATAAAAACATCAACTTAATTTCAAGTAATAGAATAAATAATTTTATACCTATATTCCCAAGGTGCATCCAGCCTAAATAGAACATCGGAATCCTGATGCACTGGTGGCATCTTCAGAAACTATCTCCGTAGTAGGCTAATAGTCGGCATCCTCTTCCATGCCCAAATCTGTCAATTATAATAAAATTTTATATGATATCTCTAATTAGAGCTACAATAGATTATTGAAAATTAAAATTATATACCATATACCTGCAATAGAATAAGATAACCACCAATCTCTATCTGATCATGATATGAACTACGGCACATAGTCTTGTACAAACAAGCTAATACTGCACTACCCCAACTAATTCTACGTGCAAAATCTAAATCCTCTAATAGTGATAAAAACATCAACTTCACCTTGTTAGATAAAGTATTAGGCAAAACAGCACCTCCTAGTAATCGTAGTACCTGACCCCGGACATATAGTTGCACCATCACCTTTGGTGCATCATTCCTAATGTGAAAATATCGATACCGATCATCCAAACACTCTATCCTCAATCGTGAATGATTGAAGAACTGAACATCGGGCTCAAATCCTAGTAATCGGAAGCATATAGCCTGCCACTCCAGAATGGTAAGCATAGGATCGACTCTTGTAACTGCTTCACCATCAACTGATAGTCCGGTGAGCACACTGACATCCTGTAAAGTAATGATCGCCTCACCGAATGAAAGATAAAATGTATGTATCTCTAGATGCCATCTCTCAAGTAAAGCAGTGATAAGCCCGACGTCCATCTGTATCCTACCAATCTAATACACTCTATAAAATTTTAAGTATCGTAAATAATGTATAACTCTATCTAGGATATCCTCCGTCCGCCATAAATCAGCATCCGCTCGTTGTATATGGAGGTGTCTAGGCTCCTGCAATAAGATATAATAATTAAATAATGTATGTGGCTTTAACAAGAATCTATTTAGTAAAATATAAATAGTAATAAGAAGACTTACAATGCCATCCAATATGGACTGTGGTCGATGCGTCTCCTACAATGTAAAAATACTACAATCTCGAGGGCCCGGATTCCATCGATCGTATGCCATAATACACTAATGAATTTAAAACAATGACATACATCTTAAATTTAATAGAATAATAGAAATATGATACTAATTGATTACAATATAACTCTAAAATACGTAGAATAGTTCAACCATAAATATGATACATAGAACAGTTCAACTATCAGAAATACATAGAAATAGTTCAACTATCAAAAATATATAGAACAGTACACAACACTCAGATATCTTTAATTTCTTCCACTGTCTGAAGTTGATATGTGTGCAAGCAACCTAGGACAGCGACGACGATCATGACCCTATTTCTTACAAATACCATAATGATTCTTGCTTCTTATTTGTCCATCATCCATTTCATTTCGTAGCCTTATTGACTTTGGCCTATCCTTTTGCTTAGGTCTCAAATGATAATGATCAGGAATACATGTAAACATTTGCATAGACATCCAATAGCTTTCATGGGGTAATGGATAAAACTTGCCACTCCAAGCATTCATATATGCCACAACTGTATATGCATCATCCATGAATCCACTAAAATATATTGTTATTTATTGGCACACAGCTAACACATGTGAATAGGGATATCTATAAATGCTCCACTTTCTACAAGAATATTTTCTTTCATTTAAAGTTATAGTATGAGAATTTTCTCCACCTCTTAATTCTATGCTTGGTCTCCTTGTTAGCACTTCATGTATGCCTTTTTGGAGGTAGAATGCTGTTACTCTATGCTGATTAGCTTTAACTTGATCTTCAGTAATCTTAATTACAATATGAGTAAAAAAAATTATTTAAATTCTCTTATACATATCTTAAGGCTTGGGCATATCTCGTGTTAAAGTATTTTACAAAATGGTAAAATATCATTTGAACATAAGCAGTAATAGGTACATTTCTAGTTCCTCATAAAATACCATTAAAAACCTTTGATAAATTTATAGTTAAGATACCATAGCGCATGCCGACATCATGTGTCAATATCCACTTTTATTTTTTTAACTCAGAGAGTCAACTTCAAGTCTCTGCATTCACTGTTCTGATCTTACCCATAATAAAATCAAATTTTTGAACTTAATGAGTGCTCCCTGCTTGTCATACTGCTTTTTTAAGCTGTGCATTTTTCAAATGTATTGAAATTGCTGTAGATATGTCTTAAACAATATTAGTGATAGGCACGTGATGGACTTCATCTAATAGACTCGTCTATAATGGCATTCAATATATCTAGATGTCTATTAGAAATTAGATATATTTTATTTCTATTTTGTGCGACATATGTTCTGAGTCAAAGAAGAAATCAACTCCAACTAGCTGTCATCTCTTCATCCATAATTACATATGCTAAAAGATAAATCCCATTCTCTACATCAACTCCTGTTGTAATTAGCATCTTATCTTTAAACTTTCCATACAAGTGCGTGCCATCAATGCTGATCACAAGATGATAGTGCCTAAAACTCTGGATGGATAGTTGGAAAGCTCACAATACATAATTTAAAACCCGCACATTAGAATTTTTTGTTGAAAAAAAATTTCATGAAACTACAGTATCGAGGTTTGCATTTTAGAGTATAGTCATATAATAGGATAATTTTACATAAGATGGCTCCCATTCTCCATAAATATCAACCAATGCCTTCTATTTTCCTAACCATGCTTTTCTGTATAATACTTTGTATTGAAATTGCTCGTTAACGATTGCCATAATAGCTTCAACTTTAACGCCTGAATCTTTCTCAATAATATATCGGACTAGTGTGCCCATCATCCTTCCACTAACATGTTTGTGGTCTCGAGTCAACCCCCTAAACAAATAAGTCTGAGAACCCTCATATCTGGTGATCTAAAAATATCCATGCTTTTTTAACAATATAGCACGAAGCCTTCATTTATATTCTTATTTATTATTTAATAATGCACATCGTATGGACCACAACTTTAAATGTGACTGGACTACATTATATGTTCGATGCTTTCGAATATGATAAAGATCAATAGCTCTCTTTAGATCATTTTTGCTCTAAAAAATCAAACTTATAGAAAATTCAGTCATCGAAGAGTCCCAAAACTGATATTCATAATTCAATCTTCGACCAGCACTAGCAGCATCATCATGATCTAAATTTAAGGCACTAAAAAATTATAGAGGTTCATGAATCCTAGGTTCGGGTTCTATATTATTATCGAGCTGATTGTCCTGATCACCATCTTTATCTTTATCATTGTTACTGTCTTCATCAAGCCATTCTTCTTTAGCCTCATTCTCATCTGACTCAAAACCTTGGCTATCAGAATTTATTCCAGTACTGACCTAATTATTATCCCCCATCTGAGTGTCATATCCTATACTTACTGCTACTTCTACCATAGAAAAAATCACTAAGGAAAAGTTATCATAGAGAAAGTCACCATAGGAGAAGTCGTCATAGGGAAAGTAACTATAGGAGAAGTCACCTCAGCACCAATGAGAAGTAACTATAGGAGAAGTCATCTCAGTACCAACGGTTCACATCATAGGACTTAAGAAAGGCAAGAAAGGTCCAAGAGTATTATTCTCTTGGGTTAAAAGCCCACTAAAGTATCCAACTCTCAGTACCATCATTTGAATAGTATTTTCATTAGAGGGTATATTTTTCTTTTCAATATATAATTCAATATATTGGTATTCTGAAAATTTCAAAAGAAATGTTAACATCTATTGGACATCTTTATCATCATCAATTGAAACTAAGATATACTTGCTTTGCATTAACTATCCTGATAAATTAGAAAATCTCCACCTCAATTTGATTTCATATTTTTCTCTGTCTATACTAATACCACTGTATAAATGATCCAGTAATTCATGACATGATAATGATGATGATAATCTAACCATCCGACTCACAGGTTGACTGTGCTGCACGTCATCTACACCATTTTCTACTATGTCATCATAATACAGTAGTAAACGAACCCGAGCACTGACCATTTTCTCAAAAAATCTATGACAATATCAAAATTAAAATATTTAATATTATCAATTATTTTAATAAAATAGTTTACATAATAAATATATCCTATCACCAACTAATAGATAAAGTTAGATCCTATCCCATTCAGAAATTACATTAATTCTTTAGGTAATTATAGTAATTAAATGATGCGCGATATGGATCGAGAGAAATTTTAACAGCATTTTTTCTTAGTTCTTTCCACATGAAAGAAAAATGAAAGAAAAATATTGTCCGAATTTTTTTTCGATCCGTATCATGCATCATTTGATTACTATAATTATCTATAGAATTAATTGTAATTCTCAAACTATCCAAACTGGACAGTCAATTAACTAATATACATAATTTTTTCATCTGTACAAAAATATATCAATGTACGAATGCCATAGATTATGTACATTAATCAAGAGACAGGTCTATGATTTTATGCAATGTAATATATTTAAAATTATTTTCAGACATCGGATCGGGCTTAGGCCCGATGACTTTAGAAAAACTAAAGTCTGAGCCCATTTCTAAGAATGTAGCAAATATGAAAATAGACCAGGCACTATCTCTAATCGAATCCGATCCAAAATTCTTTCTAGGCATTGGGTCATACTTAGACCCGATGACTTTACAAAAAATCATGTATGGACCCAACTCCGAATATGAACATAGCAATCAATATAAATATATTTAAAATTAATTAATTAATTTAAAAAAAATAAAAGGGGATGATGGTGGCGAGGGAGGGAGGCTGGTGGGTGGGGGTAAGGGTCCGATTGCCGCAGTGGAGGAAAAGGATGAAGGAGTGGTGGGGTAGGGCAGGGTGGGGTAAAGGGTCGGTGGGTAAAGGAGGTGGTGGGTGGGGGTAAGGGTCGGTGGGAGAGGGGAGGGGGCAGGTGGTGGTGGAAAGATGCTGGTGGGCAGGGGTGGGGCGGCCAAATGGGGGGTAGGGGGTGCAGAGGGAGGGCGTCGGATGGTGAGTAGGGGGCATGGAGGGAGGGCATTGGATGGGGGAGAAAGGGGAGAGGGGAGGAGAACTTGAGTGGTGGCAGCACCAAAGAGAGGAGAAGATCGAAAAGTTTGGTACGGGGGCGGTTCATCAGAGAGGTATGGAGGCAGTTCATTTTATCGAACAAAAATCATCATTTCCACTGGTGTTTTATCCTCTTACATCATTTCGAAAAATAAGTTGAAATCTGCATCGTTTAGGTAAATAATTTTTAAATTTATATTAGTATGGAAAAGAGCTCTAATATGTGAGCTTAGCTGCAAGAAGATAGCTAGAAGCTTGGCTATAACTTATAAATTATAGGCACCCTACATCCAATGCTTTTTATGGTTTATGTTGCTATTGGTGCTTTAATTTCCTACCTTGGATAGGGAGCTGTGGAATCTATGAAGAATCCCTTATACAATGCTTCTACCCTTTTCTTTCTCAATTTTTAACTATGATATAGATTAAAAATAAACTATGGGAAATACTTTGTGCACCGCGGGTGGTGCAGCCTGCGACACCGCCCGCGGGGATTGGCTCATGCATGGGATTGGAAAAAAAATTTTTTAGATGCTACATTCTAACTCCATGCATAAGCCAATCACCATGGACGGTGCGCACGGGGTTACACCATCCGAAATTCACAAAAATTTTCTATAAACTATGTTCAGGTCTAGATTGGTTGGACTAAAAATTAAGAAGCCCAAGCCCGACCCACTTTCAAGCCAAATCTGGATGTTGTCGAGATTGAACCCAGGATATCTCTCAAAGAGGGGAGGTGACAATTAACTGAGCTACTAACTATAGGCCATGGCAATTATGCATCCATAAACTTCTTTACATTATGGTTAATAGACCTTTAAAAAACCCATAGAACTGATTTTGAGTGCGAGATGGAATAAATTAGACTAGGAATTCTAGGATAAAATGGACAAGTTGTTCCCATAAACTTATAAGATACCATTAAAATTGATAAAATATTATCCAATCTATCAATCTGATTCATGTTCGACTCATCATAAAAAAATTTGAGTTTAAACTCATTGGTGCAGAATCTGATCGATGCCGGATTAAGCTAGAGCTGAGGAAGAGATCGCCGTCGATGACCTACAAAATAAAGTCCCATCTGGAGTTGATGGTGGTGGCTCCGGTAGGATCCTCCGACGATCAAGCCAGCTCTTCTGGCCAACAGAAATAGAGTGCTCAGGAAAGAGTTCGGTAGAGTTTTGAGAAGAAGAAGAGAGCTTCAAGAAGGAGAAGAGAGCTTAGAGAAAATATATCTAGAGGATTCTTTTTATAGGTGGAGTTTGGAGTAGATTAATAGTGATGGATGTAACCATCCGATAGTGGGCCGCTCGGGGCTACATGGAGTTTATTATGGAGAGAGGTGTCCGTTGCCGTAATGTGATCGTTCATTAAGATTTAATAGTTGAAGTTCAGAGGAAGCAAGCATTGGTTGGTGAAGAGCTTTGACATACATCAATTTTAGAGGAGTTTAGACTCCTAAAGAAAACTTGAGTGAAGAAGAAATTCAGAAGGAGTTTGGCTCCTAAAGTAATCCGATTAAAGGAGAAGTCTGGAAAGAGTTTGACTCCTGGAGAAATCCGACTGAAGAAAAATTCGGAAGGAGTTCAGCTTCTTGAGGAATCCGAAGGAGAAATTTGTAAGAAGTTTGGCTCCTGGAGGAACTTGACTGAAGGAGAAATCTGGAAGGAGTTCAGCTCCTAGAGGAACTTGACTAAAGGAGAAGTCCGGAAGGAGTTTGACTCCTGTAGGCACTTGATTGAAGGAGAAATTCGGAAGGAGTTTGGCTCCTAGAGGAACTTGACTGAAGGAAAAGTTTGGAAGGAGTTCAGCTCCTGTAAGCATCCGATTGAAGAAGAGGTTCGGAAGGAGTTCAACTCCTAGAGGCATCCGATTGAAGAAAAGGTCCAGAAGGAGTTTGGCTCTTGAAGAAATCCAACTAAAAGAGATGTCCGGAAGGAGTTTGACTCCTATAGACGTCCGACTAAAGGAGAGGTTGGGAATGAGTTTGGCTCCTAGAGAAAATCGACTGAAGGAGAGATCCGAAAGAAGTTCGACTCTGATAGACGTGCAACTGAAGGAGAGGTCCGGAATGAGTTCGACTCCTGAAGAAATCTGATTGAAGAAGAAATTCAGAAGAAGTTCGGCTCCTGGAGGAATCCGACTGAAGGAGAGATTTGGAAGGAGTTCAGCTCCTGAAGGAATCCGACTGAAGGAAAAGTTCAAAAGGAGTCCGATTGATGGAGAAGTCCGATCGAAGGAGAAGTCTAGAAAGAGTTTGACTGATGAAAAAATCTAGAAGGAGTCCAACTGATGGAGAAGTCCAAATAGAGTTTGACCGCTGTAGAGGTTCGAAAGAGGTTCGATCACTGAAGAAGTTTGGCTACTGAAGGAGTTTGGCTGGAGCTCAACCGCTGGAGGAGTTCGGCTGGGGCTCGACTGCTGGAGAGAGTTCGGCTGGGGCTTGGTCGCTGGAGAAATAATTTTCAATCGAAGCTCTTCCATGATTACCAATTGTATTAGGCTAAGCATCAGACTGGACTTCGATGGGAGTGGAGTTTATCCCCAATAATAGTTTCCCCACTCTCGAGTTCAAAATTCGAAGGAAGGGAGTATAAAAAGACGACTGCCGAAGTTCTCTTCCGAACTCTGCATCCATTCAGGTTGAAGCTCGGAGGAGATCTTATTCCAGTTGAGGTTGAAGGAGATTTTATCTCCTATTGAGATTGGCATTGAAGTTCGGGGGAGATCTTATCTCCAGTCGAGGTTGAAGAAAATCTTATCTCTTGTTGAAGGATTGGAGCTCAGGGGAGATCTTATCTCCAGCCGAAGTTGAAGAAGATCTTATCTCCTATTAAAATTATTGAGGTTGAAGGACCCCTCTTCTCACCTCATCTAAAATGAATAAGGCCTTCGACTTTGCTCACGTTAGGACGAGATTCTCCTCCTATTCCTAACAGACTGTAGGGGCACATAAGGGTCATTGTCGGGGCCTCTTCCCTTATCTCGTCTAAAATGAACGAGATCTTTGACTTTGCTCATATTAGGATGAGATTCTTCTCCTATTTCTAATGGGCTGTAGGGGCACATAAGAGTCGTTGTCAGGTCTCTCCCCTCACCTCTTCTAAAATGAATGAGACCTTCGACTTTGCTCATGTTAGGACGAGATTCTCCTCATATTTCTAATGGACTGTAGGGGCACATAAGGACCGTTATTAGAGCCTCTCCCCTCATCTCATCTAAAATGAACGAGGCCTTCGACTTTGCTCACGTTAGGACGAGGTTCTCCTCCTATTCCTAATGGACTGTAGGGGCACATAAGGGCCGTTGTTAGGGCTTCTTCCCTCATCTCATCTAAAACAAACGAGGCCTTTCATTTGCTCATGTTAGGATGAGGTTCTCCTCCTGTTCCTAACATGGCCATTTTTTATTATTTCTTTTCTGTCATTACATAGTTTCTGCATCGAAAAATAATAATATTGAAATGGAGAAGTTTTATTAAAGAAAAATTATTAGCAGTACATTCTTAGATTCTCTAAGTTTTAAGATCGTGGGGGCATTGTTCCCCCGAGCTCCTTCAGATGATAAGTTTTGGGTCGGACAACCTCCTCTACTTCATATGGGCCTTTCCAATTTGGGGCAAGCTTTTTCTGGCTTAGAGGCTGAGAGATGGCGGCTCGTCAAAGTACTAAGCCCCCCCAGAGATAGCATTGATGATGCCGGGAGGCGGCGATCTCCTTATTGTTCTTTTCTTATTGATGGTTCTAGCTGCGGTAGCGCCCTTGGCTCATCTTTTCTTGCTTCAGGCCGACGTCTATGGAGCATTGAGGAGGACGTAGTTGTGAAACCTTCTAAGGGAGAACTTCTTCATGCCCTTCCATCGAAGCTTCTTTGACGATGAGTTCGAGGAGAAGTTCGGACTCGCTTGCGCTCGAAGGGAGTCTGTGAGCGCGGCCGAACTTCATTCGACTCTTCATCAGCCATGGGTCTATGCCGCTCTCCTACAGCTTTCTTATCCTTCAACTTGAAGGCTTCTTCTGCTTGGGCATATCCCTCGGTCTGAGCTAACAGATTGGTAAAGTCCTTGGGGTAATTTTTTTAGGGAGAACAGCAAGTCATTCTTCTGAAGGCCGTCCTTGAGTACGGTCATTGCAATAGACTGGTCCAGATTTCGGACCTCCAATGTAGTAATATTAAATCAGATGACATAAGTCCAGATAGATTCTTCCTCCTTCTACTTAATATTCATCAGAGAATTCGAACCTCGGTGGGGATATCGGCTGCTAACAAAATGAGCCACAAACTGATGGCTCATCTGATCAAAGAAGTAGATCATACCCGATTTCAATGTCGAGTACCAATTTTTTGCTGCTCTCTTTAAGGTAGATAGAAAAGCTCGGCATAATATGGCATCTGGTGCGCTATAGAGCAGTGTCATAATCCGAAAGGCTTTAAGGTGATCGATCGGATCAGAGGTTCCATCATAACTTTCAAATTGGGGGAGCTTGAATTTTGGCGGAATGGACTCTTGCATAATTCAGAGAGAGAAAGGAGGATCGGTGCAGACGTCGTCATGGTGAACCGGAATGATGTGGCAAAATTCCTCAATCTGTCGGTCCATCTTCCATAGTTTCTAATCGAGAACGTCATCTCGATCGCAGACCTTGGAAGGCTTCCAACTGTAGATGGAGAAGATTTCTTCCGAAGAAGAATCACGATCCAAGCAAGGATCCTCTGCTCTCTATTTCTCCTTCCCAGGGGTGACGGGTATGCTAGTCCAAGTGCTCCTCCTTGGGATCGATTCCTGACATCTCAATGATGGGTGTTTTGATGGAACTGACATCGGAGGCTGCCACATAGCCTGTACCATTTTGGTGAGGTCCTGAACCCATTCATCAGTAGGTTAAACTGCTCTGGGTCTACCATAACCGTCGGTGGAGGAGGAGGTTGAAGCACCAATGATGGAGCAGGGATAGACGGATCTGATCCAGATCTGACAGCAGAAGTGGTAGATCTCCGGGTAGTCATTCTTTTTGGAGGTATTTCTCAAGATTGAGGGAAATGATGGAGATGAATCTTAAAGAAGAAGATCCACAGGATCGAGTGAGCACTTCTTTAAGAATAAGGATACCTCAAAAATAGAGGACCCTTCCTCTAGCGCCAATCCTGTTGGTGCAGAATCTAGTCGATGTTGGATTGAGCTGGAGCTGAGAAAAAGGTCACCATCGGTGACCTACAAAATAAAGTCCCATTCATAGTCGGTGGTGGTGGCTCCGGCAAGATCCTCCGACGATCAAGTCAGCTCTTCTGGCCAACAGAAAGGAAGTGCTCAAAAATAATTTGGTAGAGTTTCGAGAAGGAGAAGAGAGCTTCGAGAAGGAAAAGAGAGCTTAGAGAGAACATATCTAGAGGATCTCTTTTATAGATGGAGTCTGGAGTAGATTAATAGTGATGACCATAACCATCCGATAGTGGGCCGCTCGGGGCCACGTGAAGTTTGTTATGGAGAGAGATGTCCGTTATTGTGATGTGGCCATTCGTTGAGATTTAATAGTTAAAGTTCGAAGGAAGCAGGCGTTGGTTGGTGAAGAGCTTTGACATACATCAATTTCAAAGGAGTTCGAACTCCTAAAGAAAACTTGACTGAAGGAGAAATTCGGAAGGAGTTCGGCTTCTGGAGGAATCCGACTGAAAAAGAAGTTCGGAAGGAGTTTGGCTTCTGGAGGAATCTGACTGAAGAAAAAATTCAAAAGGAGTTCGGCTCCTTGAGGAATCCGAAGGAGAAATTCGTAAGGAGTTTGGCTCTTAGAGGAACTTAACTAAAAGAGAAATTTGGAAGGAGTTCGGCTCCTGGAGGAACTTAACTGAAGGAGAAATCTAGAAAGAGTTTGGCTCCTAGAGGAACTTGACTGAAGGAGAAGTCCGAAAGGAGTTTGACTCCTGTAGACACTTGAGTGAAGAAGATATCTGAAAGGAGTTTGGCTCCTAGAGGAACTTGACTGAAGGAGAAGTCCAGAAGGAGTTCGGCTCCTGTAAGCATCCGACTGAAGGAGAGGTCTGGAAGGAGTTTGACTCCTGGAGACATCCGACTGAAGGAAAGGTCCGGAAGAAATTTGGCTTCTGAAGGAATCCGACTGAAGGAGAGGTCCGAAAGGAGTTTGGCTCCTGTAGACGTCCGACTGAAGGAGAGGTCCAGAATGAGTTCGACTCTTGTAGACGTCTGACTGAAGGAGAGGTCCGGAAGGAGTTCGACTCCTGAAGAAATCCGACTGATGAAGAGATCCGAAAGAAGTTCGACTCATATAGGAATTCGATTGAAGGAGAGGTCCGAAAGAAGTTTGGCTCCTAGAGGAATTCGACTGAAGAAGAGGTTCGGAAGGAGTTCGACTTCTGAAAAAATCCGACTGAAGGAGAAGTTCGGAAGGAGTCCGATTGATGGAGAAGTCCGATCGAAGGAGAAGTCTAGGAAGAGTTCGACTGATGGAGAAGTCCAGAAGGAGTTTAGCTGATGGAGAAGTTTGGATGGAGTTCGGCCACTGTAGGGGTTTGAAAGAGGTTCGACCGTTGGAGGAGTTTGACTACTGAAGGAGTTCGACTGGGGCTCGACTATTGGAGGAGTTCGACTGGAGCTCGATCGTTGGAGAAAGAATTTTCGATCGAAACTCTTTCGTAATTATCAGTTGCATCAGACTAAACATCAGACTGGACTTCGACGAAAGCGGAATTTATCCCCAACAAAACTAAATGAATTTAGATCATAAATAGATCAATCCATTTAATTTTTTAATATTTAAATTAAATTTAAATTTCAGATATCTAATCTATTTAATATATTTAATTTATCTAATATTTAGATCGAGTTGAATCTGATAATCCATTGAATATGTTTAACTAATTTAAGACCTATTTAATCTATTTAAACTTACTTAACCTATTTCTAACCTATTTAATTTAATCTATTTAATCTATTTAATTTATTTAATTTATTAAAAAATTATTTAATCTATTTAATTTATTTAATCTTTATTTGATAAATAAACTAAATGAATTGAGTCCAGTTATTTATTTAATAAATCAAGTTTAGACCTAAATTTTTAATCTATTTAATAAATTAAATTAAATTTGAATTAATAATTTTTTTATTCGATTCTTATTGATCAGATCTAATTTAGTTCAACTCAATTGCCATCCCTAGGTGCAATATAGAAACCAATTTATGCTTAATTTATCTTTGTTTCCATCAACTACACGCAGAGTGATTAAAAATTTTAAGTAGAGTTCACACCTTTTAAGATTGACACGCAGAGTGAATGAAAATTTAGTGTAAAAAAGGCGGAAGAGAAACTAAATCCTTTCCCATTCCTATTCGGCCGCTCCAAGCCTCCCACCCGATTGAGACGCCTGAGGAAATCGAGGAAATCAAAGAAAAGGTAAGACCTTTTTTCTTCTTTTACTTTTCATTTTATTCGCTTTTTCTTTTTCGAAGATCCGTGGGAAGGAGAGCACTTAAGGGAGATCGGAGGGTTTCTTAGGTTGCTGTTGGGTTTTTTTTGTTGCGTTTGGGGAGTTTTTATCGCAAGGATTCTTCTTTGCTAGAGACCTGAGGGAGATGGAAGGAGTTTCTTAGATTCGGTTGGGTTTTTTTTGTTGGTTTGAAAATTTTTGATGGAAAGGATTTTCTTTGGCTACAAAATTTTCAATTTATACTGTTATCGTGTTATCGTGACGTGAATGTGATACCAAATTATATTTTAGAATCGATAAAACAAATTTTTTAAGCTGATATAATATTTTTAATTAAATAAAAAATTAGACCGTACATATCCATTACAAAAAATATTCAAAGGGAAAAGATCCTTTCCCTATTACTGCATCATAACGGCCGTTATATTAAACCATGTGTCACGGGTAGAACCCCCGGCTTTGGCGGTTCGGTGTGATCGAGAAGCTGTCGGGCACTCGACTTCCAGAGAAATTTATTCAGAAATTTATCTCTCTTCTCTCATGATCGTTGATAGACCGTTGATTCAGGTGATCTGAATCAAGCTCCTTTTCTCCAGTTCTGAGGAAAACCGGAGTAGATGGCCCATGGCGGCTATGCCAGGCGTCGGATCGAGGAGCGGCGGCCACTCAGCCGGCGATCGAAGGGGACAGGGTTTGATAAGAAGAGGAAGAAGCACAAATCCATCTCCCTCAAAAACCAGATCCGATCCACCGAACGGTTGCTTCGCAAGGTATCCAGTTCCTCCCCTTTACTGATTTTATTCTTGATGTATTTTCGGTAAATTAGAGTTTTGGGTTATTATACTCTTGGGCGGAAATTCTTCTTCTTCTTCTTCTTTTCTTTTTTTTTTTTTGGGGTATCTTGATATGCTTCAAAAAGAAGGTTTTTTTTTTTTTTTTTTTTTTTTTTTTTTTTTTTTTTGTGTGTGTGTGTGTGTGTGCATCTTGGTTTGTCAGAAAGAAGGGAGATGTATTTGCATGCATTACGAGATTGCCTCGATATGCGTCAGAAAGAAGGGAGATGTATTTGCATGCATTACGAGATTGCCTCGTGTTCTTGTATTAATTTTATGTTTCTTTGGAGCCAGCGATGCAAACGTTTTATGTTTCTTTGGAGACAGCGATGCAAACTTTTTATGTTTCTTTGGAGCTAGCGATGCAAACTTTGAGCTTTCTAAGGAGATTAGATTTGTTTCATGGTCGAATTTAATCTTGTTATTTTGTGGTCACAATTTATTGTTGTGTTTAACGTTTCATGGGCATTTTAGGCTTGCTTCATTATGAGGGTAAAAGTTTAAAAATGGCTCTCCTGTGCACGTGTTTTTGTCATTTCAGTCCATCCTGCCCAATCACTAAATAGTTATATACATGAGAAAAATTGGAATGCAATTAGTGCACCTCCAAATGCAGCCTGTCTATTTAGATATTCCTTCTGTTACAGTTGCTCAGCTAGTAGCTTTCAAAAAATGTAAGAGAGATGATAGGGCGAAACATGCTCGTAGCAACATATGCAATTATGCAGGGTGTTGCGATTAGTGACATGGTTGGGGGTGGCAACTGGCAAGTAACACTTGCATGGTCTTTTTTTTTTTTTTTTTTTTTTTTAATTTTTTATTGTAACTTGATCCAGTCCAAATCAAATCAATATGCGATGTGCTGTCATCTTTTTAACTTTTACTGGTTGGTTAACCATTGATCATGTCTCTTTCACAATGCTTGTAATGATTTCAGACCTTTGATGTAGGATTTCTTTGGTTGGGCAAAAATGGCAGAAGTCAAAATCGTCCACTTTGAGGGGCTTTGGGGCTTCCCCCACCGTAGTCAGCCACCAAAGTGGGGTTTTGTAGTTAGAATTTATTGAACTAGATAGAAGTCCTGAACTGGCTAGAGTTCACTTCAGTGTTTACTTCAGGCAACCAAAGAGCCTATAGTGTGCACTCCTCGGAAAACTTCTCCAGAGGTGCACACTTAAGGGCAACCAAAATGCCTGTTATGAGAAGCCTATATGTTTTGTGTGGCAGTGTGATTTTTGCATCAGCAAGTGTAAAGTATTCCCCATGATGCATTGGTTATGATGAATTGCTTAAGTTTATTAGAAGTTTTCTTCTCAACCAAATTCACAAATAACCAATAAACATAAATCTATGTTAGAGTGAATATTAAATGATTATCACTTATGTTGCTTTATTTTTAAAATTTTATTTTGCCATCGAAATGTTGATAAAGCATTCACTGAGCTTTCTAGTGGTTATTGAGTTATTGCATGACTTTTTAGTGCCGCGAGAGAGGAAAAAATACCTGGTAAGAATTCTACTTAGTGCCACGAGATTTTGTTTTTGTTTGTTTAATCTTGGCATCTTAAATTGTAAAATTGGAACCAACCATATATTTCCATATTTTCTTGTTTTCTATTATCATTCATAGATAAGGAAATCAACATAAGCATTTGAACTCCAGTTCAGCAAACAGCCCTAAATCTGATATTAAATGAAAGGTAAATAAAAAAAATCTAGAATTCTGCAAACAGTAGATCAACCATAGCCATTGAAATTTGACTGAGACATGTTCACAGTTGATCTTATGGTATGGTTGCTTGTTTGGGATTTACTTCATATTCTTCTTTGAGATAGTGTTTAATTTCTACGCTTTTTGTAATGGTAACCATTTTGTTTTTGCTTCAGTGGATGGTAGTTACTGACTTATTGATTGTTTTCAAGGACCTGCCCGTTGAAATCAGACAGGCTCAGGAAAAGAAATTAGAAGAACTTAAGAAGCATCAGGAGATTCAGAATCGACTAACTATAGAACGCAAAATACAATTGAGGGATCGAAAGATAAAATTTTTTGGTATGTTAGTTTATTCATGTGATCTTTTATGCTCATCAACTAGATGACATCCTTATTCTATATTCTTTATATTCTTGTCTATTATCTTGAGCATGGTGTTTGTCCAAATTAGAGAGGCGAAAGATTGAAAGGATGATAAGGCGGCTTGAGAAACAACAACGTACTTCATCTGATCATACGTCAGAGTGGAAAATTTCTGATCAACTTTCCAAATTAAGAGAAGATCTTGAATATGTCAGGGTAAGCTCTATGCATGACATTTTTGTGAATGTGATTCTTGTGCTATCTTTTTCATCTCTGATTCTTGTTCAAATCAATTTTTTTTAAAAAAATTGTCAGAAATGGCAAGTCTAAGTGTCATATAACAGGTTATGCACTAATTATTGCTGCAAAAGGTCTTTTATCTTCGTTGATTATGTGGTTTAATTAATATTTTTGCATTTATAGTTGCATAAAATCTATGTTGAAGATTTATGTTCTGAAACATTTGTTTCCAAACTGAGCATCTAATTGATTGTGTTCTCTAGTGCAGTTCTTTCCTAAGACTGAGAAATACGTGTCATTGTTTGTTGGTGGAGATAATCCTGATATTGTTGATAAGAGAAATAAGTTACGTAAACTGATTAAAGCCAATCTCATGGCTGCAGCAGCTAGTGGAAAAGAATTAGAAGGTACTCATGTTCTTGGATTTTTTTTTTCAAACATTTTCATGTTCCATGGTTTAATGTACAGTTGTTTCTTGCCACCTTTCAGCATATTTAATGATCTAAGGCTTTCTTGGGCAAGATTATAAGCTTTCAGTAGTTTCCACTTTGACTGCCATTTTTATCTACATTATCATATCTTATAGTTCTTCATAGATGTTTGTGTTGTGATAGGATGTTTCTTCTTGTGTGCTGAACAGAAACAGCAAGTGATGATGATGCTTTAGATATGAGTGAAGACGATTTCTTCTTGTCTGGAAGTTCAAGTGATGAAGCAGAGGCAGATGATGAATGGACTGATAAAAGTACTAGGTACATATATATTTGAATAACTTTACATGAATTGCATCCATTTCTATCCGGGTATGGTTGTTTCAGCTGAAATATAAAAGTACTAGGTACATATATATTTGATACACCCCTATATATGTTAATAATGCTATTCAAGCATCTTGCATATTTTATGTTGAAATATGTATAGCATTGGAGATATTCTAGCTGAGGTAGTGCAATTTAACCTTGAAATCTTCTTTTTGCATTCAGCTGGCCAGGCTTTGTTATGTAGAAGACTCAATAATTTTTATGAAAAGGTGCAACCTTATATGTAATGGTGGTCTAGCGTTAGCTAGGGTGAGCTTGCTCTATGTGGTGGGAGTGAGTAGCCTACGAGCTAAAGGACTTGAGTTATCTGTACAACTTGACACCTAAACAAGTTTGTACTCTTTCCCAAGAAAAGGTGGTGAAATATTTGAGGTCTTAAGATTACCATAACATAGTTTTAGGAATGCTTCGGCTTTGGTCAAAAACTTTTTGGCCCATGATTGCCTGATCAGTATCTTTCTGCCATAGTTCTAATATGATTGTGATAGACACATGATACTTTGCCTTTATCATTTTTAAGGTTGCAAATGGGTTGGCTTGATTCGTGACCTGACTTGTTCAGGCCCAATGCAACCCATTCTTGAAGACTGATGGAGCCAGGTCAGGCTCAAATGTGAGACATGTTCCATAATCCGGGTTGGGTTTGGATTTCATAAAATTTGATCCGACATAACTCAATCTGTACAGTATATGCCTATTTTAAGGCTTTCAACCCAATCGAAATTGACCCCAAGAAAGTATTCCATGTCATTTCTTCTTTTCCAATGTTAACAGAAAAGTGCTCAAACTAATCTCATGACATTAAGAAAGGACAATTGTTGAGGTTATTAACCTCTTGAAACAAATTGCAATTCTGTATAAACATTAGTTCATGGAGTTTTAACTAAGATTTTAAATCTTGTGGGACGAAGGTGTCCTGGTTTTTTTATAGAATGGGGTGACCCACTATCCTGTTTTGTCTCGGTAGCTATCTTGATCATGCATCCATGTGGATATCCTCTATCTCTCTTTCTAACTTCGTTCCTTTCTTTCTTTTCTTCTACCTTCATTTCCTTTCTTATTTCTTTTTTTCTCCTTTTTTTCATTTTTCTTCTTTCCTTTCACTTTTTCCTTTTTTTCATCTTTCCTTGCTTTCCTTCATTTCTCTTTTTTCTTCTTTTTCTGCATGGATAGGTTTTAGAGTCCCAAACCCATCCCGGTCCCATTTTCTCATAGTAAAGGGACATTACAGTTGGGATGTAAAATCTTGGTTTTAACCATGTTAACAAACAATTTTGTGGCAGTCAAAACTCGGTTTGTTTCAGAAGTAAACACAATTTCTTCATGAACTCTTGTTAGTAAACAAATGTAGGACTAGACCCGAACTAAACCTGAATATTTTAGGTTGGGTCCATGTTATATATGACCACAACCCGATCCAAATGACCTGCTGGTTCTAAAATATTTACTATGGACCTGACCCGACCTAGCCCAACCCGATCATCTGTTCAAGTCTAAGATCAAGACCCATACATGAAACTAGGTCAGGTTCGGGTCAAGCATGCCCGATCCAACTTGACCTGTTTGCAACCTATGCCTAACTCAAATTTTATTGGCTTGTAGTAAGGCATCCTGGACAGGAGATATGAAACTGTTGTTTTTAACCTCTGCATATTTGTTAGGGAAGCCTAGAAACCTTAACCTGTCACCTCTTGACCTTATAACTAGGCAAATGAGTTCAATTTAGAAACCATGTTAGATGGAGAATTTATTGGAAGTCTCAAACAATAAGATATAATTTTTGAAAGTTCAGCTTTTTTTCCCCTTGTACGTGGAACACTAGGCAAATGAGATCAATTTAAAGTTCACACTGAATGAATAGTTTATTGAATATCTCAAACAATGAGATATAATTTTTGGAAGCTATTGTGTTTTCTTACAGAAATATGTAGGAAATCTTTTATTTTATTTAGCTCAATTAGATTGGTTGAAGCATCAAACTTTGCTTTATAACAAATTGCTACTATTTTCTTTCCAATGATTCGATTACGTAATAGCAATCGATCAAAACTTCTCAGAACTACTTTCAACTTTGATGAAATGTTTGAAGTATCATCATATGAGGTTGTATTGATCACACCTTGATATTGTATCTGCCACAGCATGCCGTCATGTTTGCTCACAGTTTTTCTAATTTTCAAATATCATGGTACAATGTGGTACCATATACCCTTGCTATGTCTCGATGCATTTCAGTATGGAGAGTTACAATATGGTGGTACCATTGTTTTTGGAACGTTGCTTTGATGTATCATTGGACTGTAGTGTCAATTCTACAAACCAAAATATCTGTAATGGTTTAGCCAAAGGAGACTCAAGCAATATGTGTCATGAGGTAATTGATATTGAGCACATTGTGGTGAATGGTCCTTAGATAAAATTGAGGAAATTTGTTGGCTCATCAACTTTGCATATGCAGTTGTTGAAGGCAGTGGGATGGAATTAATGCTTGCAGATACAATCTGATGTTGATGTAGTGGTGGATAAATGTATGGATTCTTTCTTTCTTTGCTTAAAATGTTATTGTAATTTTAAAAAATGATGTACAAACAGAACCCATCGAACTTTGTTAAGTGGATCCATGGGGAGGTTTCAACTTTCGAGCATGTTTTCAAAATTTTTCTAATACAAAACTTTAAATATCATGCTCCTATAGGTTTGCTACTAGTATGCAATGTAGGATGCAGGCCCTTGCTTGCTGTAGTGGTAAATAGTGCTATCTGGTTGGGTCAGATTTTGCGAAACCAAATCTATTGCCATTGAGGTTTGGGGTCTAACTCTTGTTCCATACCCAAACCACTGAAGGATTGGATAGGGTCCGGGTTCAGGTTGGATGGAGGTCGGGCCCAGGTGCCCATTGGGCATCAAATATTCTTGAGTTAATCAAGCTAGACAATCCATTCTTTGAGAAGTTCATAAACATCCAATACATGCTAGACAAATTGAATCGTGAACAACATGCTCTTGATGGTTAACTATATAACAATAAGGGACTAAAAGTTGAGAAGATACACTTGATTTAAGGTCAGGTATAAATATCCAAATTTGTTCTAACATGTCTATATATATGTATATGTATATGTATATGTATGTGTGTGTGTGTGTGTGTGTGTGTGTATTTATGTATGTATGATAAACTGGGTGATATATATGGTTTCAGGTTGGGTCGGGTATAATAATCTTAAACCAAGACCCAACCCGAAAGTCTCAACAGATCTGACTGAGACTCAATATCCAACAAATGCATGGTTGGGCTTGAGTCAGGTCTGTGTCAGCCTATCAGGTGCCAGATTTGTGGGTCGGAGTGACAGCCCTATACTGGTAAAAAGCTTAGACTAACTAGTGGAATGGCATGGGTTTGAGTCCTGAAGCAGTCATTTGGTACAAAAGTTGCCATGAGTTAGGTCTGTTGCCAGTCCACCCCTCAATTGCCAGGACCATTACTGGGCAGTGGTGTTTCTGTGCACTGCAGGATGTGTATCATTATCATGTGATGCTGAAACTTGTTTCATCTGAGAGTAAGTTAGGAAAACTTATTTTCCTTCTAATTCTTACTATTTTGGATTGGCTAATTTTAACAAGTAACTATTTATTAAACCATCCATAAAGCGTCATGCTTAATCCTTATGAATGCATCATGCACAATGTTAAAAGCATAATTGCAAACAGATTTGCTACATAAATCAACAACAACTACAAATTCCTATAATAGAGAACTGATTAAGTAAAATAAATAGTAATAATGCATTAAAGTATTTAAGTTGATGTGTATTTTATGATAATGTTATGTTCTGTACAAATGTGTACATGTCAATATGCAAAATGGTTGAGTGATACAGATACGTACTAGATCAAGACATCTTGGTATCTGAACAATGATAATAGAATCCAAATTGTGCTAGAAAGACTTCAGCATAGTAAGGAACTAAGGATTAACATGCTAGTGTTTCAAGCACTTGCACAACATGTATCCTGTCAGTGTCATGCCAGCACAGCATCAGCACAATCAGTACGTGGCACTTGTGAAACAAGTTACTCTATGTTAACATATGGTATATATGATATTGTACAGAATCTCGACCATCATAAATGATGTGCCTTCAGCCTCTTCCATAGACATTGAGGCTGATCCTATTGGAAAGATAGTAGCACCCTCATAAATGGTAAATCATATGGTAGCACCCTTGTAGCGTCAAGAATTTAATTTGGTGCCTAGCAAGCTGGAAATGGATACTGTATGAGAAAGTTATATCCTTCAAAAGTTGCTGCTTGGGATTAAATTCTGAGTGTGGGGGATCTTGCTCCCAAACCCTGTCCATGCCTACCTGAAGTTGCTAAGTTGGTCCATAAAATGACCCTCCTGGATCAAAGGACAGCTTATATGATGGATAAAACAGATTTTGGTATTTTGAAGATTCTAGTTCAAACATGATTATATCAGATCTGAAGCTTTAATAGCACCATGAAACAAGTATCTTGGCATGCATATGTTCTTCATGTCTGAATGTTTTATGTAAAGACTATCAGATCCAGTCAGTGAAAGTATATATATTGACTTTGTAGTTTATATTGATGCTTCTATGTGAATTTGTTGTTATATTTTTTTTGCAGAGAACCAGCTTCAAGTGCCTCTGGTAAAGCAGCATCTGGCATGTCCAGTGATGAAAAAAATCAGGTTCTTCCAAGAGTGCCAAATTTCATTTTCTTTTTTTAAATTTTCGCCCATCTTTAGTGGATTATAACTGTTTTACTTGGCATGCATTTTGCGCTTTCATACAGAGGCAGATATCAGCTCGAGTTCTCATGCCGCCTCCTCGCTCCTTGCCTCCAAGCAGAAGCCATTCTGTAGAGAAGGTTGATCTGTCTACATCCAGCAACACATCAAACAGCAGTAGTGGCCCTTCCTCCAAAAACTGGAGAACTGTAAATGCACGTGGAGATCCAAACAACAACCTAAGCTCAAATTCTGATGCTCGTAGGCAAGACAGCAACCTAAGCTCAAATTCTGATGCTCGTAAGCCTCGCCGGAAAAGAAGACCAAAGAAGAAAAAGCAGGTTTGGTTTATATTCTGATGCATCTGAGAACTTCTATTGTAGAATTTTCTTTGCTGCACATGAGGCTCCACCTTCCATCATTTTCGTCAATTCCTTGCTACATTTACATGGAACCTTGGAAGACATGTTTTAGAACCTTGCGGTTGTGTGGTAAAACAGTCATTCATTTAATGTCTCTTCTGATGCTCTCCATCAACAAGTAAAAATGTGGTTGCTATCCACCTTTCCAGAACCCTTCCCCTGGGTCGACAATAACAAATGGGAGGTCACCTTTTATATATAGTGAATAAATGCATTTATGGGCCAATGGATGTGTTTCTCATATACGATGCTGATTTATTACGATGGTGAACCTGGTTTTGCAGTCCCCAGTCAAAACCTTTAAAAAAAAAAAAAAAGATATCCCATTTGCATGTTCATGAGCCTGTAGAATCTGATTTCAAAGGCATCCTTCTGGGGCATGTGATTGGTCTATAGCTTCAATCTACAAACTTCTCTTTCTATTCCATTTAGCTGGGCTGACCTACTGATGAAATCCTTGTTGGTTCCCTGGTTCAAGACAATCTAAAGGGCAAAAATGTGTTTAATATAAACTTATCCACTGTCTGTCACTAATCAATTTAGTTGTTGGAGTTGGTGAACTAGATCTGCTGAGACAAAGGAAGAAAACAGGTTGAACCTTTTGCAGCAAAGGTGCTTCTTGCTTTTAGACCTTAAACACAGGAGGTGAAAAATAGACCATTCAATACATTAACACTGAAAATACATGACGTTCTTCTGATTCCTCATCAGCAATTTCATCTGTTATTTTGGGTCCAATTTGAAGTAGCCCTTGTTCTCTAGTAAAAGATGTGTTTCCCCCCTTTTTTCTTTGAACACCAGGTCTTTCTTGCTTGATTCATGCTACACATTTAACCATACAGATTAGCAGCCTGTTTGTTCAAATCTCTGTGCTTTTTCTCACTGCAGTGGAGACTCATTTTTGATGATTTGTTCTTTTCACAGGCATGAGTAACGGCAGCCATGGAAGGGAATCGGACCTGATGGGTCTATGACATACATGCATCTGCGCGGTTGAACTCTAACAAATGGATCTTGCTTATGTGCCAAGGATTTAATCTATATCAACTGAAAGGATATGTTCCTCTATAAAGTATCTTTTGTTCTTTCTTTTTTTTTTTTTCCTCATGTTTTAGCTTTTTGCATTTATACTCCTGGCTTGTGGTGGGTTATCTATTTCCAATTCAAGCTTGATGACCACCCTCTGCCTGGTACGTGAGTTTTGAGTGTTAACTTTGATGGTCTTCCATTAACTTTACCCCCTTTCTCAGTAAGTTTTAGTTTCCTCAGATTATTGATTCTGATTGGTCGAGCACTGGCCGATGATTGTGGTCTTAACTGCATTACATGATTATTTAACATATATCCTCAACTTACACATTTATGCTAACGTTGCATGATCCAGAGCCCCATACCGTGTTCTTTTTCCTATCTCGTTCATTGTGCTAGCATGTTTAGCCTGGACAATATTTTCCGGATACAATTTAACATGGCTATCATGGTGGAAAGGATCGAGTGGAACCGACTGAAGCAACTGGACATATCAAAGGCTCCCTTGATTATTTTAATTAGGACTAGCGGTTCGCATATTTTATGCTTTCCAATGAGAAAAAAATTACCCATGTTACCTGTAATCGAACCTGGCATAAGGAGGTGTGGTGCTGGATCTTGTCACTCTGCGGCAAAGAAGTTTACCGAATTACCCCGTGCTGCCTGTAACCAGACCTGGCAAGAGGAGGTTGGGTATTGTTATTGGATCATTAGTCATTTAGTAGCAGCTGTACAAGATTTTGGCGAAAGTAATCAATCAATGCTCATGACCAGCTGTGATGCATGTCAAAGTTTTATTCAAATATATTCTTGTAAATTTAGCTGAAGGGGCTCCAAAGAAATTGTATAATGCTTTTAGAGATTGTCCTGGTTAGCTATCAAGATTTGCAACCATGCAAAATACATTCTCTTCTGAAGGTCGGAGTCATCAATCATATTATAGCTGTTGATGGATCGGATTCAGACTCGAGACCTACGGATATTTATCTGATGAATTCGGGTTTGGTATTAGCATCAGACTCGTTTATCCGGATCCAGATTCGATAAATTATAACATAAATGGATAGGATCTGGATATTTAATATCTAAATCTAATAGATTCAAAATTTGAATAATAAAATAATATATATATTTATATATTAAAAAAATAAAAAAAAAATTCTTTTCCTCCTAAGATCTCTCTTGATCTCTTTCGGTCTTTTACCCTCGTCGGACCTTCGCTTCAATCTCTTGCTAGACCCCCTCCCTCTCTCTCTCTCCATCTCTCAATCTCGCTCGTCGGCGACCGACGAGCGATCGACCCCCTCCCTCTCTCCATCTTCCGGCCTTCCTCTCTCAATCTCTCCCTCTCTCGATCTCCCTCATCGGCGGCCAAATTCTCTTCCTCTCTCGATCTCACTCGCCGATGGCTTCCTGCGACTCTCCTGGCACCCCTGTGGCCCGTCGCACCCCCCCCCTCCCGCGGCTCCCCCGGCACCCCCACGTGGCCTCGCCCCCCCGCCCCCCCACGGCTCGTCGCACCACCCCGCCCCCTACGGCTTCCATGGCTCGTCGCACCACCCCGCCCCCCTGCGGCTCTCTCGACACCCCCGCGCCCCCCTACGGCTCCCCCGGCACTCCTCCGTAGCTCCGTCCGTCGCCCTCCTCCCTCTTTCTCTCTCAGTCTATTCCTCTCTCTTTCGATGTCATTCATCGGTGGCTAAACCCCCTCCCTCTCTCTTGATCTCGCTGCCGACCGTCGACGAGCGATTGGACCCCTCCCTCTCTTTCTCTCGGTCTTCCTCTCAATTTTGGATCTCGGAATCAGATCTGAATACTCGAGATTCATTAGGATCCAAGTCTGGTATTTCAAAGCTAGATCCATCGAATATTCGGGTCTGGATTCGGGATCAGTAATTAAAATCGGATCTAAATCTGAATATCCATATTTCGATCCATTGATAGGGCTAAATCACATGATTCTATGTTCTAATGGAAGCCTTTTCAAATAATATTGTCTTCACACATAGCTTTGACAATACTGGTGAGCAGGGGTAAATCCTCACACCTCTATAACAAAATGCTCACTCTTCCATGTCCACTTTCTAAATGCACAGATGGTTGAAATTCTGGGAATAAAGCATTATCAGCGAGGAATACAGTTGAAACCGGATCGAATGCGGATTAGATGATAGTATATTCATATCTATATTTATTTTATTTAATGAATATAAATATAAATATGAATATTATTTGAATACAAAAATTGATATCCATATTTATTTTAAAAGAATATGGATATAATTTAGATACTGAATATATAGATATAACTATGGATATAAATTAAATAATTAAATTTTATAACTATAAAATCAAAGATATTGCTAAATAGATGATAAATTAAGTTGATAACATGCTTATATAATTATATATATATATTTTAAAAATTAATGAGTGTTATATAAAATTATATAAAATTATAGGTAGATTCAAATATTCGGATATGGATTGGATAATTGTCTATCTATATTTATATTCATTTTTTTTATGGATATGAATATATATATATAGATATTAGTCGAATACCCAAATTTCTATCTATATCCAAATTGATTTGAATATAGAAATGGATCCGGACAGATATTATCCATACCACTTTCACCCCTAGTGAGGAAGTGGACGGGATAACCTAACAACATTATCATGCCTCTTCTTTTCTTTGATGTTGCCCTTAGCTTCTAATTGTTTACATAATCTATCAGAATCATTTACATTCTCTCTCTTCTAGGCATTGTGGGGATGCAGGGGCCCTGATGGGTGTGGATACCGTGAAAACATGAAGTTCGTTTAAATACTTACGTATTGTTTCTCTATGGTCAAAGTTACTCATTTTCAGATCAAAGTATCGGGTCAGATGTCTATACTAAGTTGGTGTTGAACAAAGCATAGGAGAAGAAAATTAAATTTTCAACCATTACTTGACGCTGAACATCCAATGCGTAGGTAGGATTTACAAACTTGGACATGGTTTCGTTTATGGATGCTCCACTGTTAAACTCTCAACTGCCGATTCCATCTCCACCGTTTCCTCCAGTCTTCCTACGTTTTCATGTGCCTTACGTGCTGAAGTGTTATAGCGGCTGAAACTAACGATGGTAAACCCACTCTACCGGCCTTGCATGATTTTCAAATTATTTCGGCATGCACTAAGTGTTAATTATTTAAGTGCGGATTTGGATCCTTGTAATATGGATGGAATCATTGAGATCTCAACTTGGGGGAGAATTTTTTCCTTGGACTGTACAGAATCTGCTGATCTTAAGATCCTTTCTATAAAGTTTTAGCTTGGTTTAAACTTCTAAGAAAAGAAAAGTCTAATTAAAGTAATTTTTTGAATTGAAAAGTGAAGAAATGTGACTATCTTTATATAATGTTAGGATTAGAATTAAATTGGGATTGGATTAGGATAATGCCGTCAGTGATTTTGCTTGATTTAGTTTGTTGGCATCTCAGTTATATCTTCTTCTCAAGCTTTCGGTAGGGATGGCAATAGAATAGTATGGGTTAGATTAGATTCGTCAACAGGTGGGATTCAGATTGAAACATGGATATTCAGATCTGGATCCGATGTTAATTACTGGTATCGGACCAAGACTCAAATACCCAACGAGTCTGGCCTTGAAGTATCAGATCTGGATCCTAATGAATCCCGAGTATCCGGACCTTATTCAAGGATCCGAAACTGAGAGAGGAAGAGACGGTTCCAGACTGAAATTGAGAGAAGGAGAGACTAAGAAGGAGATCGAGAGACTGAGAGAGGGAGGGGGTTCAATCGCTTGCCAGCGGCCGGCGAGCGAGATTGAGAGAGGGAGAGAGAAAGGGAGAGGGTCCGATCGTCGGCGAGGAGATCGAGAGAGAGAGATTGAGAGAGAGAGGGAGATCAAGAGGTAGAGAGGGATAGAGGAAGGGGGTTCGGTCGCTCGCCGGCTGTCGGCCAGCGAGATCAAGAGAGGGAGAGGATCCGACTGCCAACTAGCGAGAGGGAGAGGGTCCGACCATCGGCAAGAGAGATCAAGAGAGGGAGAGACTAAGAGAGGAAGATCGAGAGACAGAGAGGGAGATGTTGTGGTATCAACTCGTTCTGATACTAATTGATGAACATCTCGTACCAGAATATTATAGCAGAAAGAAAGAAGAAAATAAAAAAAGAACACAATCAAGTACGTAGATTAGCCTAAAGGCTCGTCTCTACGGGGCATGCAAAGTTTCACTATAAAAAATAAATAGATATAAGAGAAGATTACTCACTCTCAACTTGCGTATATAATCCTCTAAAAAAGAAGCTATCCTTACAAAGCTCTCTCTTAGAAATCTCCTAAAATGACCGCAGTTCGCTACCTAGCTATCTGCCCAGAGCCTCCTACTCCTGTTGTCTGCTGGCATCCTTCTTCTGCTATCTCAGATCTCAGTCGAAACACCTAAGCCACACACTCTCGGTATGTTGCTACAGGCCTTTTAAAGGCCACGAATGGGGTTTAATTCGAGTTTAGGACGAAGTCTTCACTCGATTCCAACTCAAATAGGGTCTCCAGCCATCGTCAAATCATGACCGCAGCCCTCTGTGGTTGCTGGATCGCACAAATAAGTCCCTGGACCCCATGAATATGCCTGATCCACGAGGCAACTCCCGTAGACCTTGTGGAAACTCCTAGGTCTCCCCTTGTGCATCGGCCTCCGTGGATGCCTGTTAGGGCCTGGGCCGTGCCAGCGCACGCGACCACTTAGGCCTAGGCTGCACAACGCGTGCGTCTGCGTGCCTGCATGCAGGGCTTGGCTGGTTCATACTGCCTACTCTGGCTTATGCTGATCTATGGGTCCCATCCAGTGGCTCCGCGTGCTCCTTCATACATATTTTCGCCATCTGGACTCCAATTAGGATGTTCTTGAGCTTGTTGGACTCCATTCATCATCCTGGACCTCGCTGTAAGCTTATTATGGAAGAATTCGAGGTGCTTTCCTTAACAATCTCTATTTAAACTTAATATTTGATCTTCATCTATCTGAGAGCTCGTCTCGCACCCCATGTCCTGAGACAATCGCCTACCGATCATGGATGGACAAACATTAGAATCAAGCCAGGTCACTCGATTCCATCTCTATCGGCTACTGTGATCCTCCTAACCTTAAACCTGCTCAAGGTAGCTTCCTGCGGTAATAGAAATTTCATCTTACGATGTTGCATGTCATCTTCTCGAGTCTTTCATCTCGTACTCGATTCACCTCCACCTAGAACTTCACCTTGCATTGGACTTTATGCCATGAGGTAGTATCCTCTATACTTTTTTTTCTAATTATCATCCTACTACCATGCATGACCTTCAAGATTTCTCCATCAATTTTTCATCTAAAGCCGATCGAATTCAGTCGGCTCAGTGAGATTAGATTCTTCTTAAAATTGGGTATGTATCAGATCTTACCTAACTTCTTCACTGTTCCATCATGAAGCTCCATACTGATCATCCCGCTATTCTTGATCTCATAACTCGATTCGTCTGATAGGAACACAGTACCCCACTAGTCTCTAGGAAGTCAAATAGCTCCTTTGTGCAATATACACGATGGAAACAATCAGAATCCATAATCTACTGGGAGAAAAAAGTAGATTTCTCATCAGTAAACAAAAAAACATCATCACTGTCTTCTATATTGCATATGTCGAATCTTTGAGTTGTGGGCAATTCTTTACTTAATGCCCTAACTCATCGCACTGATAGCACTTGATCTTGCTCTGGTCTCTCATCTTGAACTTGAACCGTCCACCTCATGATTTTCTACCGCTTCATCTTCTACAGCCATCATCTTCAATTAGCATCAAGATCGAGTTGCCACCTGAACTCGAGGCTCAATCTTCTTACTTGAGAACTTCGTTCTAAAGTAGTGCAAAAGTCATCTCTTTCATCTCGTACCTATAAGAAGAGCGGTCATCAAAGACTCGAAAGAGGATGGAAACGATGATAGCAAGACCAACATCCTGGTCTTCTCCTCAACTTTTCCACCAATGCTGAGAAGGTCGGTAAGAATCTTCTGAAAGTTAGATAGATACTCCTGCATATTCAGACTTTCATCCATTCATAGCTAGTAGAACTGTCTCTAAAGAAATAGCATGTTGGTGAGCGATTTTCTTATGTACAACTCCTCGAGCTTCAACCACAATGCCATCAGAAAAGTCTCATTAAGTACGTAGATCATGACATCATCCATTAGGTACAAGTGGATCATGCTCACCGTTTGCATCTGAATTTGCTTCCAATCCTTCACCTCCATCTTAACTGATGTCTTCTCATAAAAAAGAGTGTCGATCAATCTGTGTTAGATGAGGACATCTTTTATCCTTGCTTGTCATAAAAAAAAATTGCCCTTTCCATCGAATCTATTGATCTTCATCTTGATTGTGCTTGTCTTCTTTATATTCTTCAATCTTTATCACCACTGCTGCAATCCATCCTCCGGTACCGCCTATCTCTGATTTCAATTATTATGATATCAACTCGCTTTTATACCAATTGATGGAGATCTCATACCAGAATATTACGATCGAAAGAAAGAAGAAAATAAAATAAGAACAAAATTAAGTATGTGGATCAGCCTAAAAGCTCACCTCCATGGGGCATGTAAAGCTTCACTATGAAAAAAATAAATATAAGAGAAGATTATCCATTATCAATTCGTGTATACAATCCTCTCAACAAGAAGCTATCCTTACAAAGCTCTCTCTTGGAGATCTCCTAAAATGACTGCAGTCTGCTGTCTAGTTATCTATTCGAAGCCTCCTGCTCCTGCTATCTGCTGGCATCCTTTTCTACTATCTCAGGTCTCAGCCGAAATACCTAAGCCACACACTCTCGGTTTGCTGCTAGAGGCTTTTTAAAGGCCACGGACGGGGTTTAATCCAAGTTTAGGAATGAAGTCCTCATTCGATTCCAACTTAAACAGGATCTCCAACTATCGGATCGTGATCGCAACCCTCCATGGCCGCTGGATCACGCAAATAAGTCCCTGGACCTCATGAATATGCTCAGTCAATGAGGCTACTCCTGTAGACCCCATGAAAACTCCCAGATCTCCCCTTGTGCGTCACCCCTCGTGGATGCCTGCCTAGGCTTGGGCCATGCTAGCTTGTACGGCTATCTATGTAGAATTTGGTGTGGTGCTCCCAAGCCTTGGGGGGCCATAGGAAGAGCCAGGATGTTGGCTTTGGAAGACTAGGATGGGTGTGAGTCCTAGGGCTAGGACAAGAATTATCCTAGATGAAGATAGCGTGTAGCCTAAGTGTGAGAACCTTGAGGGGGCTTGGTAGGTGCTCCAGAAACCTGGGACACAAGATAAAGCAGATGATCAAAGCTAGGAGAAGAATTAGCTAAGATAAGGGGTTGATACATAGGCGGGCTGGCTTGGATATACAGTCGAGCCGACTATCTCAAACAAATAAAAGATAGGATTTGGATGAGATGCAGTCGAGCCAGCTCGGCTACTAAGAGAGCCGACTCGACGATGGCGAACAGATTTGGGGTCTTAAGGCCTGGTCTAATAAAATCTTAAGATGGCTAACACATATATGGGTCGGATTTAAATCTAGGAGATGAGAGCATAAGAGACATAAGTGTAGATGGGCTCGATGAGTATTTTCATGCATTGGGTCAGCCTAAGAAAGTTTTCCAATTGGAGTTTGGATTTATTAGGATTCATGTGATATAGCAGAAATCCTAGGATATATAAACCCAGATAATGTAATCTTTACAATAGAGTGGAATCAATATACAACTTTTCTCCCTAACTCTCTTCTCTCTTTTCTCTCTGATTCCAACGCCAAGCCCTAGGTGCCATCATCAATTTTTGCTCTTCTTCATATTTCTATATTAACACCCAGATTCGTGCAAGAGATCGAATCTACGACTATGGTTCTAAGTAGCCGTAGGCATAATAATTAGCATCAAATCAATACCGCCTGGTTGAGTATGAAGGAAGAAGAAGATCAAGTTTCAGTAGAAAACAGCAGCGAAGTTCAGATATAAGATTTTCTTCAGACTTCATGAGGAAGAAGGTGATCAAAGGGATGCTGTCCATCATTCCTAATCAAGGTAAATTTTAGATCTATGTGTTAGCTATTTTTTATTCAGTTTGATCATGAAGAACAGTGGGTTGAAGATAGAATTTGAGAAGTTTAATGAAAAGGATAGTTTCATGATGTGGAATGTTAGGATGGAGGATCTACTGATTCAGATGAGGCTAGATTTGGTCTTAGAGGATATGTCAGAGGAGATGACAGACAAAGAGTGGGAGTCCTTAGAGAAAAAGGCATGTGCCATGATTAGGACTTGTCTGGTAGATGAGGTGCTGTATGGCATGTTGGAGAAGAAAACACCCAAGGATTTGTAGTCGATGTTACATCAGTTGTACATGAGGAAGAATATGTATAATAAGTTAGTGCTGAAGAAGCAACTGTATAGCCTTCGAATGCAGGAGGGTAAGGATATTGCGGGACATATTCAACGATTCGACCAGATGAGCATGAACTTGCTCAACATTGGGGTAGAACTCGAAGAGGAGGACAAGAGTTTATTGCTGCTATATTCGCTATTCAGGAGCTTCGATCTGTTGGTAACTATACTACTGTATAGAAAGAAAATACTGGTGTACGAGGAGATCGTATCAATGCTAAGGTCCAACGAGCAGCGAGAATGGATGACAAAGAGAAAGATCTTTCAGGAGGATCTCGTGGTGTCAGAGAGGCCCAAGCAAGGGAAGAAGAAGGGTCAGCAAAGGAGCAGCAAGGGATCCAAGAAGTACTTTAAGTATGGTGAAGTAGGGCACTTTAAGCGAGAGTGTCCGCTTTGGAAAAGTGCAAGGAAGGAGAAAAATCAAATTCCATTATTTCAATCACTGAAAGTAAAGAGTTGGATGAGCTCTTGGTGGTTTCGGAGGAGTCTGCAGAGTGCAGTGTATCCGAGATATTTTCTAAGGGATCCACAGAGTACGAAGGATCTGAAAGAGTAGCGATAGGCCCAGCAGTGCAGCATTGGATGGTTGGCCTCGGGGGACTCGATTATAGAGTCAGCTTCTGCAACATTAGGAGGACTTCAGTTTTAGGTGGAGCACTAGGTAGAGGTGGCTCCATAAGTGGAGAGAGTTTTGACACGTGTTCAAAGCGGAGGAGTGCAGGAGGATCAATATCCTAGTACCAATGTCGGAGATGCACAGATCCAAGTGGAGCAGTACATACGGAAGGACGATGAAGTTTTGAGGAGATCGTGTCAGGGTATGCAGCGGGTGCCGACATAGGATTGCTATAGATTCTCTATGAAAGTTCAAGACAAATGATGCGGCTACCAAGCAGAAGGATATCTACAACTCCAAGGGTGGTGCATATATGCAAGCCAAGGTCTTCAGCGGTGGAGGCGGTCATCCCAAAGGCCTCAAGAGAAGCTCAGTAGCTGAAGAAAGATGGCAGTGGTAAGGTGTGCACAGTAGCTGTCAGGGCATGCATCGACAATAAAATCGTATAGAAAAACATTGCCAGGTGTGTCAAGGCTTGGGTGCACCAAGGTGAAGATTGTAAAATTTGGTGTGGTGCTTCCAAGCCTTAGGGGATCACGGAAGGAGCTAGGATGTTGACTCTGAAAGACTAGGACAGGAGTGAGTCTTAGGACTAGGACATGAGTTATCCTAGGTGAAGGCGGCGTGTAGCCTTGCACGGACTCGAGGTTCAGATGTGAGGACCTTGAGGGGGCTTGGTAGGTGCTCTGAAAATCTAAGATACAAAATGGAGCAGAGGACCAAAGCTAGGAGAAGAATTAACCAAGATAAAGGGTTGATACATAGACGGGCTGGCTCGGATATGCAGTCGAGCTAGCTTGGGCCAAGACTGAGCTGACTCGGAGTGTAGTCGAGTTGGCTATCTCAAGCAGACAGAAGACAGGGTTCGAACGAGATGCAGTCGAGTCAGCTCGGCTACTGATAGAGTCGGCTCGATGGTAGCGAATAGATCTGGACGAGATTTTCTATTTGGGATCTTAAGGCCTGGTCCAATAAGCTCTTAAGGTGGCTAACACATGTATGGGTCGGGTTTAGATCCAGGAGATGAGAGCATAGGAGACATGGGTATACATGGACTTGGTGAGTACTTTCATATATTGGATTAGTCTAGAAGAGTTTTTCAGCTGGAGTTTGGATTTATTAGGATTCATGTGGTATAGCAAAAATTCTAAGATATATAAATCTAAGTATTGTAATCTTTACAATAGAGTGGAATCAATATACAGCTTTTATCCCTAATTCTCTTCTCTCTTTTTTCTTTGGTTCCAATGCCAAATCCTAGGTGCTATGATCAACTTTTGCTCTTCTTTGTATTTCTATATTAACATCCAAGTTCGAACAAGAGATCGAATCTACGACTGTGGTTCCGAGCAGCCGTAGGCATAACAATTGGTATTAAATCAGTACCGATTGTTTCAACAACTTGGGTTTGGGCCACGCAGCACATGTGCCTAACCTGGGCTTGGGCTGCACAAGAGTATGCGCCCATGTGCCCGCACGCTCGTGCATAGGGTCTGTCTGGCCCGCGCCGCCTACTCCGACCTATGCCAGTTCGTAGGTCCCATCCAATGGCTTTGCGTACTTCTTTGCATATTTTTTCACCATCTGGACTCTGATTGGGGAGTCTTAGGCTTGTTGGACTTCGTTCATTATTCTAGACCTTGCTGTGGGCTTATTATAGGAGAATTCGAGGTGCTTTCCTTAACAAGAGAGAGAAGAAAGAGGTCCGATCGCTACCGAGAGAGGGAGAGACTGAGAGAGAGAAGGGGTCTGACCGCTCGCCAGTTATTGGCAAGCAAGACTGAGAGAGGGAGAGACTGAGAGAGGGAGAGAGTGAGATCGAGAGATAAAGAGAGAGATAGAGGGAGGGGTCCGATCGAGCGAGATCAAGAGAGGGAGAGAGAGAGGGGGGGTCTGACCGTCGGGAGGGAGATCGAGTGGGAGAGGAGCGGAGACCGAGAGAGGGATAGAAGTAGGTTGAGAGAGGAAAGACTAGGTTTTTTATTATTTTTAATATATATATAATATTATTATATTATATTATTCAGATCTTGAATCTATCGAGTCTGGATATTAAAAATCCAGATCTTATCCATTTACATTATGATTTATCGGGTTTGGATCCGGATCTAGGTAAATAGGTCTGATGCTAATACCAAATTCGGACCTATCGGATAAATACCTATGGGTCTCAGGTCTGGACCCGACTCATTAACAGCTCTAAATTAGATAGGTTATTATCCATATCCCGTTCTATAGTTGGAACAATGTATTCATACTCACCCCATATCCATCTTGGGATGGGGGAATAAAGTTAGATGAGATGGGTAAAATTATGTATATCTTTTTTTTTTTTGCACGTACAAGTTAAATAAATAAAAAGTTATAAAAATAAATATAAGTATTTCACATAATATTGAACAACATGAGTCTAAAATATTAAACATTACAAAATAAATTTTAATAATAATAAAAATAACAAACAAATATTATTATTTAAGAAGTGAAAATCTCCTAAGCTAAGAAAGGCAATCAAGTGAAAAAATTAATAAGCATGTATTTTATAGCCTTTTACATGATTAACCGGATTCATGATTGATCATAATAATTTTTTCCATTATTATCATAATTATTATAATCATTAAGACATATATAATCATGTTGGGTTTGAGACATGCATTACCATTATCCATATTTGTCTTCGATCTACTACAGGTTTTATAATTAAAAATTTAAAATCCATTCCCATCACTCACTCTAAATTGATCAAACAAAATCTATTTCATTAAGATTAGTTTGGGATGGATGCCCGATAAGATGAAATAAATTGCAACCTTTATTTATTTTGTATCAGACTCCTTGACCCTTCTTTGGATTAATGTTAATATATCAATGCTAATTTTTCCTTAGTAGTATTTAGTTTTATTTTTTATTTTTTTTCAAGAACTAGAAAGAGAAACATTCAATAGGAAAACTATTTTCAAACATTCAAAATAAAAACAAAAATAAAAACCATGATATCTTTACTAATGAGAACTGCCTAGAACCTTTGAGTCACTCCTATGGATTAAGTTCTATACTCTCTCTCTCTCTAATTTTTCTATTCTTCACTTGAGATCATTTGGTTGGGGATAATCTAGTGTGAAAAAATAATTTTCATATCAAGTTACCATATTTGATATAAAATATAAAAAAAGAGATGATAAAAAAATTAATAAACTTCATGCTTATTTTTTAAAAAGAGATGGTAAAATAAATACCATGAGAGATTGGTATTTAGCAAATTTTTGAGTGATGGTAATTCATATTTGACAAAAATATCTTCAATAAAACTACATATATAATCATTTACTTTTTTTAAATATCTTTTAAATTTTATTTAATAAAAAAATTTTATAAAAAAATTAAGATGCAAATGACATTATGCAAAGAGTTATGTGATTATAGTCATCATATAAAAATTAATTGAATATAATAATACTATTTTAATATTAAAAAATATTTTATATTAAAAAATATATTTATAAATTTTATTATATTTTTATATAGGATTACTTTTAATAAAATATAATAATTTTTTTTAATATTATTTTTTGAAATAATTTTCTCATCAATCAAACATAGTTAAAGTTTTTTCTTCCATAATTATTATTTTAGATAAATAATTTTTATAAATTATCATATTATCCAACATATCCCAATCAAACGGATTCTTAGATTTATTTAATTTATTTAATTTTTCCATGGGTTTCCAAGATAAAAAAAGTGATTATCAATATTAATTAAAAATAATAATTTAATTTTTGAGTTAGATATTACACGTGCTAAATACAAGCGTATCTAATCCAATCACCAAATTTACCGAGCACCAGCACGAACCCAGCGTTCGCGCTTCACACCGCCTCTCCCCGCCCGCACTCCAATCGGTGCCCTCGATCCCTCCGCCTCGAGCCCCCGACTCGATTCGCCTTAAAAGCCTACCTCCTAGATCTCATGCCCACTCTCTTCGGCCCTTATTGTTTTTTTTTGGTTTACTTGTTTTCTTTCTTACCGTCGAGTAGTCTCAGCCCTGGAGAAGCGAAATCGGAGGTAGTTCTATCTCGCGGAGAGAAATGGGGGCAAAGGTGGCAGTCTACTTCTTGATCGCCTTCGCCGCCGTCTGTCCGCTTGGAGCCCTTGCCGATGGCGTTTCCCCGTCGGAGGCCAAGCAGCTCAGAGACGAGGTACGCCATTGTTCAATTTCTTGAAATAGCAGTGGTTGTTTTTGTCCTTTCTTTTTCCTTTTTCTGTTAAGATGGATAGAAAAACCGGGATTTCTTGGATCCAAGAATCAGCAAGCCTTTTGCTTTATGGGAAGATTTGAATTGGATGGGGAAAACATAGAAGATATGGCAAAAGATACGATTTCTTTTATACCCCCTCCGAAACAATGTGAGCTTGGTGCAGAAGAATCGGTTTTTTTGTGAACATGGTCGGTTGGTGCCTGATACGTTACGATTTTGATCTTTCCTGGATTGGGAAGTTGAAATAGTTGGTGGTTCTTGAACTAGCAAGATGGCTGACGGGTGAAATCAAGAAACAGGTCTATCTTTTGGACAATTGAGATAGTATGAAACTTAAGATATTCTTCAAGACTTAACATTGTTTGATGTATTATTGTTTTTCTGGGATACGTTTCTTAATGTGTGCCACTAGGGTCCTGATGAGAATGAGAAGAGGAAGGAAAAAGAATGATAGAAAGTTTGTGTTTTGAATGCGTCGGCATGTTATATGAGGATAGTGAGTCAGGATGTCACAGTTCTTTAACTGTTAAATAGCTGGTGAGGGCTGTATAACTAAGAAGGTTGAGATGGAAGATGGAGAAATTGATGAATTATGCACATTGCAGTTCTTGTTCTTGCAAAAAATATTAGAATGGTTAGTCTTCAAATAATTAATCTGGCAATATGGCTCCTTGTCCTGGCATATTCTTATTGAAGGTTGAATGCTCTGCTGAGGATATCCTTGTATGTGTCTGCACTTGCATCTGCAGGTCCCCAAGATAAAATGGAAAATTCACTCTTTTGTACTTCTGTGCCGATCAGGTCTCCTTTGTGGATTTAAACCTGATCTGGAGCCTGAGCAAGTTGTAGAACACCTGAGTCTTCTGAAATCAAGATTTTTAGGCATTGACAGTTTGTCATGCAATGTTTAGACAGCAAGTTGGTATGATATAGAATATGGTAATTCAGGAAATCCAAGTGAAAAGGTTATCATGGTCAAATTTATGATTTTGATAGAAAGTCTATCTGGACCCTAGGAATAGTAAGAAATGGGTTGATTTTGGTCCATGTGAAAGGAAAGAAATAGGAAGGCCTATGGAGGAAAAAATGGAATTTATTTTCATTTAGTTGAATGGTTTAAAAAATATATGTATATTGCTGGTCAAGGGGAAGAGGAATTTTGAGGTCTTTCTTGTCCTTTTGTGTATGTGTTGTTGAAGATTATAAGGAGAAGATGTTTTGTCCTATGTGGATGAATGATGAAGTTGAAGTAGAATTGAGTAAATTGCAGTGGTCATATTTAATTCCTTGTGCCTTGATATATGATAATAGTATATATTGTTCATATTGATCCAACAGTCTTTCAAACACCTAAGGCATTATTAATTACATGCTTGATCATGTTAAACATTCTGAATGCTGGGAAGCAATATATTTATTTTTTAATTCAAGAAATTATTTGATTGTCTATTAGATGTTATATCTAGAAGATGTCTTGGTAGAAGTTGTTCCTTTGTTAATGAACATTTTGATCCTAATCACAGAAATATTGATATACTTCTGCCGAATTGTGAGTTTAAAAAAGTAAACTTAAAAGATAAGTGTTCAATTATTATTTAAGTCACAATTTCATCATCAAACTTGTTCCCATGCCACAGTTTGCTTTTACAATTTGCAGGAATTTAATGCGATTTTGCAGGCATGCTGCCTAGGAAATAAAACTCTGTACCCTTTGTCAATTAGGAAAGATAAGCATCGTTTTTCTTTGTGTAGGTGCGTGAGATGTTTTATCATGCCTTTGATGGATACATGCACCATGCTTTTCCTCTTGATGAACTAAGGCCCTTAACCTGCAAAGGTGAAGATACACTTGGTGGTTATGCTCTAACTCTAGTAAGAACATCATCAATCACTAAATTTATTATGTTTGATAATGGTCATTATAATTTTATCATTTTTTATTTTTTTAATCATTAATGCATTGACCAGATTGACTCCTTGGATACACTGGCCTTACTATGCGATCGTGAGAGATTTAGTGCAGCCATTGAGTGGGTTGGTAAAAATGTTCGGTTTGATATTGTGAGTATCATATTGTTCTTGATGTTGTTTTCACTATTTCCGATGTCTTGTCACCTTTATCACGTGCATTATCAATGTATCAAAATGTGTAGCTGATTTAACTTCAATAGTATGTCATCAAACTCATTAGGTAACAAATAGCATGTCATCAAACTCGCTAAGTAACCAATAATAAATGTTTGAAGCAGAAAACTAGATTTTTGCACTAGATAGTTTTTTATTCGACCTAGCAAATAGCCTAGGGCAGGCATATTGTAACTTTCAATCCTTATGCCATCTGCTCTGGGTTGACATCACACAAACTTTTTTGCTCTTCCTTTCTGCTAAATCTACTGTTATAATATTCTTTTATACTTCTTTTGAAAATTTAAGTGCTGATATATTTAGATCTGTTCATCCTTTTCAAACTCAGCCGCATAAGCCCCTATTCTTAGCTTGTTCTCCTTAAATTTATTGCTGAATAATTTCTCAACCTCTTCTCTTTCAATATCCATGGTAGATGTCAGACATACAAGGGTAAGAGGCTACTTTCTTGGAATGCTATGCCCCCATCTATATGGAAGTAATTTGGCCTGAACATCAAAGTAACTTTGTCATTGCATCATTCCAGAATGAGTTCATATATCCTTGCTTTTTAAGGGGGGGAGAAAGATTAGTAACATCTTTTTAAAGGTTTAGAAACATGTGATTTTGTGTTCAATGTTATTAACAATTAGGCCTTTCACAAGACCATTCACTTGCAGCTCTCTTTTTAGCTCAGCAACATCCCTATCTGGGCCAAGTGTGTGTCTTTTTTGGCTCAGGGAAATGTGATGGGAATTAGGGTTTACGTACATACTCAAGGAGAAAGCACCGTTGAGAAATTCTAACCCTAATTTCAATTGAGGGTTTATTTAGGATTTTTATTTTATTTCTTATTTTTTTAAATTGGAACTTTTAATTTTGTTAGAACTCAGTAAGAGAAGTTCTATTGGGTTTCAAGTCACTCGTTAGAGTCCTGTTAGGTTGCTTTTTGTTTCTTTATTTAAAGGCTCCACCTGTGTGGAGAACAATAGACCTGAATAATTGATTGACTAATTGAATTCCTGAATCTAGGCTTTAAATCTTTGTTTCTTTTCTTTTTTCTTCTTAATTTTATTTTTTTTTTCTTCGTTTATTTTTCTTAGAACTTTTACATCAATTTGGTATCAGAGCCAAAGATCCCGTTGTTTTTCTCATTCCACGGTGATTCCTTCTCTCTCTTTTGGTCCACTGCAGCCCACCGTCGCCTCTTCTCCTTCCCCTCTCCCTTTTCGACCCACCCAGCTTGCAGAACCTCATCTCTTTCCTATCCTCTGCACCGAACATCTCTCTCTGTCTCTTCTCTTCTCTGTTACCATCGCAGCCCATCGCAGTTCACCCCTTCCCACCGACCAACAGCACAAAAAAAAACAAAAAATTTTCGGCATCACCGGCTGTGATCGTGAGATGCCTGTGCCCGATTTGTTATCACCATCTTCCTCGCCGCGTCCTTCGCCGACGATAGTCATCGTCGCATCCTCCATCGCCGCTGCCCTCTCTGTCTCGATCATAGATCCCTGACTGCGAGAACGAGTGAAGCAACACCCTCTCGTCGATCGGGTGAAGATCGTGCTCCCCACCGCCTGTTCCTTCCCGTCGCTCCACCGTCGGACCATCCGTGTCGCAGTCGCCCTGCTGCCGACCCTCATCGCCACCTTCATCATCGGCGCTGCCTCCCGACGCCCGCCACCATCCGTTTGCTGAGACATCGGTGCCCATGCTCCCCATCACCGTCTCCTCTCTCTCCATCCGTCATCATCATCTCCGCTGCTGACCACCGCCTGACCTCTTCTCCCGATCGTCTTCTACCACCGCCATCTCCTCTTTTGCTGCCTCCTCTTCACCGTTGTCTCTATTTTTTCATCACCTTCGCCTTTGCCTCATCGTCGGCCCTTCGCCGACATCGTCGACTGTCGTCCATTGTCCCATCGCCGGCCAAGATCATTAGAGACCGACGACCATCAGACACAAAAAGGGTGCTGCCCTCTTTCTAAAAAAAAGAGAAATGCAGTACATGGACCATGTGTGAACTATGGTCTGTAGACCACTCGGTCTATAGATCGGGTCCATGGACCTGAAAAAAAAAGATAGAAAAAGTTTTGAAAAAAAAAAGAATAAAAAAAGGAGCTTTATTGGAGATCCTCAATCTTCAACCTGCAAGCTTCATAAAGTGGTATTTCATCTGATGAAAGGTATAATTCCTTTATGAAATTTTGAAATTTTTTAAATTTTTGGGTAATTTACATTGCTTAGGTCCTTAATTTTATTCTTTCTCATCTTTTTTTTACATATTTGCTATTTCTTGTACCAAACATCCACATAATCTGCCATTATATGCACCAGAAACATAGACAATAAGTTGGATCCTACAATTTACTATGAGCATCATAGCTAAAATTTTTAAGTACATATAGTAATTAATTAATACCAAACCTTTTTTGCTATCATGACTATTGGTAACATGAAAAATAAACTTGAATCTATAAAAAATACCCAAATAGTATTTCAAAAAATTTTAAATCAAATTTGCTGGTCATTAGAACGATTTCATACTGAGATTAGTGAGCTTCGTGCTAATTAGATAAATAGCCATGAAGACATAGCAAATCTCGTAGATCAGTAGATAGAATGCTAACTATCCCTAAGAGAATTAAAAATAGGCAAACGACCCCTAGAAGGTGATCTTCCTAGTAGACAACCTATCCATTGGTCTCCCTCACGAACTCTTAGAACAATACCTGAAAATGCACTAGAAGATTTTAACCCTCTAGAACCAGTTAATTTAGAGGAAGAGTATGAGAAAGAATATGAATAATCAGGAGGTCAAGTTAATGTCATGCATTGTATAGGCACTACTGTAGATTCTAAGGCTTGGAAACATATTAGTATTTTTTACATATATGCACAATGTGGGGATAAGGTATGTAAACTTGTCATTGATGATGATAGTTTTATGAACGTAGTATCTAAGTTTATCGTTAATCGACTAAAATTAAAATCTCAATCCCATCCTCATCTTTATAGAGTTGCCTGGGTAGACAAAACATCTCCCAATTAATGAATGTTATATAGTACCGATTAAAATAGGAGTTTATTCTACTGAAATTATGTATGATGTTTTACCTATGAAGGTAACTAGTATCTTATTAGGTCGGCCTTGGATTTATGATGTGGATGCTTATAACTTTGGTAGGGAGAATACCTATGTCTTCACTTATAATGACAAAAAGATCAGATTAAATCCTGCTAAGTCTAACATGCCCAAACCTGCCAAAGGGGATAAGAATTCTCTTCAACCTCATGATCAGAAAAATTGTCACATTTTGACTTATAAAGAATTTGAAAAAGAGTGGAGAATCTGAAAAAATGTTAGCTGTCCGCCACAGGAGTAAGATTAACCTAATCTTAGACTCCCAAGATAATCCACCTAAAATTAAGCAATTGAAAGAGGCATTTAAGGATGTGACCTCTGAAGACATACCTGAGGGCCTTCCTCCCCATCAACCCATAGATCTTGTTTCTTTACCAATAAATAACCGTACTTCTGAGTCTGCCACTTCTTTTGCTAAACATCTTCATGATATTCATTACAAATATTAGATAAAAAATTACTATGAGTACTGAAAAATATAAACTTACTGCTGATGCTTATCGTAGAAAAGTAGAGTTTAATGAGGGTGACTATGTGATGGTTCGTATTCGTCCTGAACATTATCCATGAAATTCATTCAAAAAGTTTTATGCTCGAGTCACTGGTTTATTTCGCATCCTTCATAAACTGGGGCCTAATGCATATTATATAGAATTACCTTTTGATTTAAAATTTAGTTCAATTTTCAATGTTGAGGACTTACTACCTTATCGAGGCACATTCGAGCCTCCTATTATGCATGCAGATGATAGCAGGAATCACACTCCATCTCTTCCAGTGCCAATTTCAGTTTTAGTTCTAGTTCTTTCATTACTTTCACCATCTTCATCAGATAGAATTGAACGCATTATCACGGATGAAATTATTTTTTCTGCTGATGGAGGATTTCGTCGATTTTTTATTAAATGGCATCGCTGTCCAAACTCAGACGCTACTTAGATCCTTGAAGAAGAACTACAACGTATTGATCCAGATATTTTCAAAGATTACATCAATTTCACCAAAGTTGAGTTCTTTCCAGCCAGGAGGGAATGATGGGAATTAGAGTTTACGCACATACTCAAGGAGAAAGCGCCGTTGAGAACTCTAACCCCAATTTCAATTGAGGGTTTATTTAGGATTTTTATTTTATTTCTTTTTTTTTTAAATGGGGACTTTTAATTTTGTTAGAACTCAGTAAGAGGAGTTCTATTGGGTTTCAAGATACATGTTAGACTCCTGTTAGGTTGCTTTTTGTTTCTCTATTTAAAGGCTCCACCTGTGTGGAGAACAATAGATCTGAACAATTGATTGACTAATTGAATTCTTAAATCCAGACTTTGAATCTTTGTTTCTTTTCTTTTTCTTTCTTAATTTTATTTTTTTATTCTTCGTTTATTTTTCTTAGAGCTTTTACATCAAAATGCTTGCTCATCTTTTTTACCATCCACATGATCTATGCATTATATAATTCGAAGGCCCTATTATCCTTCTTAAGAACCATCACTCTAAAGATAGGGGAAGGTGCCGATATGTTGATCATTATTGCTATAGGCTCAGTACCTCACCATCAATTACACATGCATGTTACTTACGCACAATCTTAACATGTTTGATTGTAAGAAATTAAGAATATGGTGTCTGCTGTTCATTTCTCTAGCAAGCCTTCATGTAAGGTTTGATTTGATTGCTGAGAAACTAAAAGAATCTCCTCATATTGTTTCATGTTTGGTGATAAAAATTCAAAGAAAACTCAATGAGTAGCTTTCCAAAACTTTTCCTCTTTTTAGGTGCCAGTTTTGAGGAATGATAAAAATTAAGAGAAAAGAACATTACGGGATGAGGTAGCTCCTTCATATACTAAACCATTCCCTTGTAGCTTTTGCAGCAGTTTCTTAGTAAGTTAGCATGAATAAACACCAGAGAATTCTTATTTTTATTATCTTTTCTTTTATTCTCCTTCATAGAATTAGCCTGCCTTCGTTTCATTTCCTTAAGAATTAGTATCAAAACTTTAATACTTAAAGTCATCATTGTCATCTCAAAATGTCTTTACATGTCAAATTTCTCTTGAAGATAATTGTGTAATTTCTTCTAGAATCCTTTTATGCTTGTTTTCCATTCTAATGATTGGATATAATTATTTTTGATAAGAAACTATTCATCTTCATTTCCTGCATGAAGTTGAAAAAAGTGCGTCTATAATATTGCTCGCAACCATGTCATATTATTTTCTGAACAGGTGGCAATCTTTCTAATTTGAGCTTAATTTCCACTTTATTAACAATTTCATCAATTCCTTTTTGTAAAAGTCATTCTTCTTTGTTTGTAATTTTTTAAAAGAATTTGTGAGATGATGATGACATTTTTCATTTGCATTTAAAGTTCTTTATGGTGCTTAGTCCGTATGTTACATATGTAATAGATATAACAAACTTTCCCACTATTTTGGATCAAATGAATCCTTTCTCAATATTTGTTCATTATTTTATTTTTAAGTTTATCCGGAACCAAATTGTCTGAAATCCACTTTCTTTCCCTCCTTGTTTTCTCATTGCCTTCATTTAAAAGTTCTCTTCTAGTTTCCCTCTAATTGGGGACTCCTCTTCCCTTCTTCTTTGCTAGGGTTGTATTCAACCAGCACTGTTACATGGGCTTATCATCTCAAATGGACTTCCCTCATTTTCACCTTTATCTATGCTACTACTCTAGGATTCCTTAGATGTCCTCATTTCAAATCCCCACGCTATAGTTCGAAGTATGGTATGTGCAATATCTCAATAATACAGTCTTTGGGAGGTCTAGTTACGCTAACCTTGCAAGTCTTGATAAACTTTGGCAATTACAATATACAAAATCTTTGAGATGAACATCCCCTCTCTGTTTACTTTGTTCTGTTACATATTCTTTCATCTTAAATAGAATCAAGGTCTCAAACATATTATGCTTAGGGAACCACTTGTTATCAATCCTTGTTGTTTCCCTCATTCCACACATATTCTCACTATTTATGTGCTCTATGCAATATTTAATTTTCCAGTTAGATTTTAGTGTTCTTTGGGATTTCCTTCCAGAATTTCAACAAGACCTTCTTTTCTATATCTTTCACAAGTAATATTCACAAGGTACCAAGTGTAAAATGACAAGGCTTGAATTTGATTTTGGGTAAAGGCACACACCTTTGGGAGAACCTGAATATTTTCATAAATTAGAGTTATTTCTTTAACATAAGCAAACATATCTGCATGTGTTTCTTGCTTGATGCTATCAAAATAAGTCCTTTCAGTACTCTATCATATGATTTGCTTCTAGAACAAATCATCTGTATTTAAGTCCTTTTCATCTATAGAGTTCTGTTGGATATTTCAAGAAATTGCTTATTCAAAAAAGATGAAACAGCTTAATTGTTACCTTTTGAACATGTACATATATGGTTTCCAGTATAACTATGTGACTTCTATCTATCACTAAGCATTTATAATTTTGGTTCCTAATATTGATCTATAGCAAGGTTGGCTGTGCCCGTACCGGTCGGCCGGTGGTATGTTCAGTATGCCCCCATGCAATTTCATGCCAGGCCCGAACTGACATAGCATAGAGGGGGAGAGAGAGGAGAGAAAGAGAGAGAGAGAGAGGGGGGGAGGGAAGGTGAGGGAGAGGGAGAGGGAGAGATGGCCTCTGAAGGCCATCGAGGCTACTGATGCTGCTGTCGAGGCGGTGGATGTCTGGATCTATTGAAATAATGGGGCCCTCCGGTGCCTCTTTCAAATAGATCTAGACATCTACCATCTTGGTAGCGGCATCGGTGGCCTCCAAAGGCTGTCTCTCCCGCTGCCTTTCCTTCTTTCTCTTCCTCTCTTTCCTTCTCCCTCCCTTGGTTCTCGTCAGTGTCTCATTTCAAAAGCCGAAATTGTCCCGGTCCACCGCTGGTATGGTTAGGCAGTTCGGGATAGTTTTGCTGACTTCTATTGAGTGTCTATGATGCATGAATGACAGCCATCATTCCTTTGGGGTAGGAAGGGGAGGTGAAGGTGCTTGATGATTTTAAACAACCTTTATATGAACTTGTTGGACATAATTTCCTAGGTGTGTAAACATTTGTAAGTCTTTCTATTGTACAGCTCTTACTTCATGATCTCTTGAAAGTATGATAACTGGTCAGTCCACAACCTCAAGGTCTCCAGACGTGCCTTCTTGGCTATCACATTTTCTGCAAGCTACTCCCATTATTTTTTACATAAACTTTTGATAGCATATCAAAAAAATTCAGTATTTCCATTTCATCACTGACAATTACCTTTTTCTTGTCTAAATGATGTTTATCTTTTTCTCTGAATTATGTCATGCTGGTATGTCAATCTCTATTGCTACTGCATATGCAGGATAAAACAGTTTCGGTATTTGAGACCACAATTCGGGTTCTTGGGGGTTTACTTTCTGCTCATCTTATTGCAAGTGATTATGCCACGGTATATTCACCACCTTTGATGCATTTAAATTACTACTGAGCCTTTTTGGGTATTTTAAGAGTCTTGCTGCTTGTTTGCTTTATACTGGTTATGTTGCTTAGAAATTTTATGTATTGAGACTTTAGTTTGTCATTTTAATTTCAGCATATTATGAGTTTCCTATTTGTCATGCAACAAACTAATAAATTTACATCAGAATTCGTGACCTGGTGATATCTTGTAGAATTTAGTCGATTTATTAGATAAATTATGAACTGATGGTTTTATGTAAAGATGTTCTGTTGGAATTAGACACCAAGTAGATATATATATCCTGTGTATTTAAAAGAAAAAGTAGATGGAGTCAGAAGCCCTTTTTTTCTTTTAAGGTCGTCACCTTATAGTGTCCTGCGGCATCCATCAGACTTATGGCTTCTATAGTAAGTATATGAAGATCTACCGAGAAGCTAATCTCAAGGAAACCCTCAGCCTAATTCATGTTTTCATTCAAAACACCTTTGCCATTCCCCGGAACCAATTTTCATAACATACAAAATGCAGCCTATTCTTCTTTTTCTTCTTCAGTTAGATAATAAGATAATCTATTATATGAGCAATGGCCTGTACTTTACACATAATTGATGCTAGATTTGTTCTGATCAAAAAAAAAAAAAAAAAAAAAAAAAAAAAAAAAAAAAGAAAAAAAAAGAAAGAAAGAAAGAAGGATTTTTATTGATCATTGCTATTGTTAGGTATAAAATTTAACATGCTTGATTACAATATAAAATTTATTGTTAGTGAACGAAATTTTGTCTCTAAAACCGTGTCCACTTTACTTGTTATAGTATAACATTTACAAAATAAATTTATCATGGAGAAAATTTAATTGTTGTTGGTTTTGGTTTGTGAAAACCAGCTCATCAATTAAACCTGTTCACTGACATGAAGTATAATGAAATAGAATGTTAAAAAAAAGAAAAAAGAAATGGGTACCATACGAAATTGTTCATTGATATAGATGATTGGTAATTTTGGTAATTTTTCTTGGTGTTTGATATGTAATACAAAGGTCTCAATACCAGAAAGTTCTTAGGAGACTTATGAATAATTTATTTACAGGGTCTGAAGATTCAATCATATGATGATCAGTTGCTTCATTTAGCTGTGGATTTGGCAACAAGATTGTTACCTGCATTTGACACTCCGACAGGTTCATTATTTCTTTATTCAAGTGGATTTACAAACCTGTAACCTCTAACAACTGACCGGTATATGGTTAATTTATATCTTTTAAACTTTGGAAAGCTAAATCGGGTGATTTGTGACAATTAAAAGTTGAATCCATCTTTCTTTATGAACTATGGATTATGCAAATGTACAATGTAGCTTCTGGATTAGAATTCTAATAAGGGTTGTTGAAGAATACCTTGACGTAATGGCAGTGATTGCCAAGTTGATTTTGACATCTAAATTAGTTATTCCTTTGTTTATACAAAATTTATTTTGATTTCTATGGATTTGTTATTTCCATTACCATTGAGTTGGCTAGGATTCTTTTGAGCATAATGTTTTTTGTGATAAGACTGATTGTGAACTAATGATTTTATTTTATCTTTTAAAAGTTTTTACTTGGATGAAAGAGTGAAACATGTGTACAATAGCATGCTCCCTTATTTTTTTGGTTTGTGTTACTATTGTACCATGATTTTTTCTCCAATGTAACAACAACATCAGAAGTGATTCAACTATTCTAGGATTTTTTCTTTTGCAGTGGAGCTTTCAAAACTGAAACAAAGAATGAAAGAAAAAGAAAATGCGGAGATGCCAAAGATGAAAAAAAAACTCTCATGGGATCATCCTTGTCAATCTTGACATATCTTAGGAGCTCCTCCATTTTTCTTCCTATATAGGGTTTTTATATAATAAAGGGATGATGAACCCCACCTCCCTCACTCTTATGAATAATAAATACTTAAGTCCAATTCTGAGCAACATCAAACTAAATTGTCAATAAATATTTGAATGCATGCTTTCCAAAGTCTCTCCCTCCCTCCATTGCCCCCCCCCTCCTACCCTCTTCACTAACTCAAAGTGCAAACTGCAAACTACAAAACTACCCTTAAATCCCTGTGGTTGATTAAGAAGATCTTCCTCAAATTCCTTTTCATGTCTATTCACCGCTTCATTCTTCTTAGAAGTTTCTCTATGTTATTTTCTTCTGACCACTGATTTCTAAAGTTCTTTGTTGGTAGCGAACATCCTCAACAACTTACCTAGAAGCTAGTGAATATCCACAATTTCTTACATGCTAAATATCCATTTCTTCATCTTAGCCCTCGTATCCTTTAAAAGAACAACCGTCCATAACCATTTTGTCATAATCTCTTTATCTAGGTTCTTTCCATATTTAGGGGAACCCAGAGGTTTGCTTCCTGATTTAATGAATTTAAGCTATCACAAATAAGCCAAAGTTCCCAACCTATCTACTGAACTTCTAGGTTTCATGTTAGGTTCTGGTCTTTCCTTCTTTTCTTAGAAGAAAATACTAATTTCTTCCATGGAGTCTTCTTCACTTGGAGCCATGCTCCATAATTGACATGTTTTGATAGAAAGAAAGAATTAAGTTGGTGATTGTAAACTTCAAGCTTGCTGCAGCCCCTCTTTTCTTTCAAAGAAATTCTCTACAAATGCATTAAAACTTTTTTAAAGTACCATTGTTGAAATTTTAAAAGCCAGGATTGTCATACACTAGCATGCTATAGAGTGCTAAGCTTTTCAACCTTCCAATGAAAGAACTTACCTTTAAGGCTAGCTTACCTTCCACCAATATTTCTACAACTAGGTCACAGTTTTCCTTCTTCTGGTTTTAGTTAGAATTTTATTTTTTATTTTTTTATTTTTCAAAATAGAATAAGTTGCCTATAAATCGCAGTTATGAACTAGTGGTTGGTTAATGTAAGGATGGTTATGTTGCACATTGGTGATTGGGATAAAACTAAGTTAGGATTATTGTTCATTCCATCATTGCATCGACAACTATGATCATCTGGTAGAGGAAAGAAGAATCATGGGAAGGTGCCAGATTTAGGAAAGAGGTGGAGGCATGGGTTACACTGAATAGGTTAAGTGTTGCTGATAACAGCATTGTCGGTACTTAAATTAAATTACAAATTCAGCAAGACTTATCAAGTTTCTCAACCCATTTAGTGGTAAATTGAATTTAGTTATAGTTTCAAACTCTCAATGCAGGAAAAATGGATTCAGCTATTGCTTCTGTGAATCCTCTTTGTCAATCATTATCATGCCCCATGAATTAATTATAAAAAAATATGTTAGGTTAATCGTGTTTAGATTGTAATATACCACATCACTGAACTTATGAGATCACAAATGTCTTTAAGATTTGAGTTTTAGGATAGCTAGAACTGTTAAAAAAAGCTCTTTTCTAAATCTCTTTTATGTTATAGTACTTCCAATTTTCTCAAAACTCACAAAAATTAGGTTTTATTTAAACAAATGCTTCCCTATATTTTAAAAAAGAAACAGCAAAAAAAGTGGCATAAATATATTGTATACAACAAATTTTGCTCTATAAGTTGGTTTCATTTGAACTCTGAAACCATTTCCACTTCGCAATTTATTCTAGTCAAAGCCTAAATGTTCACATTCAAGTTTAGAGTTTCATGCAAAATTTTAAACTCATGGCATTGAAATTCTAACCATGGTTGCTGCTGAATGTTACATCGTACAATCAAATATTTATAATAGCTTCCTAGGTGTATACAAAAATACACAAACCTGTTTAATGTTGATGAACAGTTGGTGTGTTGGTTAATAATACATATCGTACATAAGAATGCTTCAAATCATATGCTAAGACATACATTCCTAAAAGGTTTTGATAATTAAAATATATCCCAATTGTCATCTTTCCATTTCTTAACAATTTAAAGCCAAAGCATGTTTTTATTATCCTTTTAAATTTAAAGCCAAGGTTGAAACTTAAACATGTCCTTTTAAGATGGCTTCTCTGGTTGATGTGCTATCCACTTATCGCTTAATGCTTTCTGCAGGAATCCCATTTGGATCCGTCAATCTGATGCGTGGAGTGGATGAAAATGAAAGCAAGGCAAGCTCTTTAACTCCTGAAAGACTTGGTTGATTGACAAATCTACTTCATTGTCTTCAATTTTGTTGTTGTGAGTAATATTCATTGGCTCCCATAGCTCACATGTTTATCATATCTTCTTATCAAGATGATGGATTTCTTAGATTTCGAGACAACACCCATTGATCATGATCTACAGTAGTTAAAATACCTAAAAGCAGGCGAACATGTGTTTTGGATGTTTCTTATCATGCTTCATGTGGGCAAGAAATCGATGTTATCAACAAAGTTTCCTAATGTTATATTATAAGCCATGTGACTTGACAATCCAAACCTTCGACCTCCAAACCTTCTGCTTGGCACTCACTTTCTCTTCTTGTGGCAACTTATTGATGCTGGGTAAATGCTTTGGGGAAATTTTCTTCTGGGGTTCATCAATGTGAAGGATGAGGTGCTGGTCATGCCTCAGCATGCCTTTCTATGCTGGTTGTGCTGTACTGAGATAGATTTGTTTGTCTTTTGCCTTGTGCTGGCACATGCATGTAATGATTGGTGAGTGGCATGGGTGCTGGCACTGGGTTTTAAAACCTTGGTTGATGTATTTGTTTCTAATTGATGCACCTTTTTAATCTGCAAACATATCATAACTTCTAAATGGATCATTTGTGCTTTCCCTTGTATGTTGGATAATTGTAAACATCTTTTTCCATGATGAGCATGTATAGTCTTTTGTCTCTTATGCTCATTCTTTATCTATAAGGCTTTCTTTGGTTATTGTATAGGTGAGAGAAAGAAAAATCTTTTAGTTTGTTGCTTGGAAATGAAGAGAAAACTAGAAAAATATAACAATCGAAAAGATACAGGGCCAAGTTTTTTGTAGGTCTAAAAGTTTTCTTCTCCAAAAAGTAATTATTTTGAGGGAAAATTGCAAAAAAGTAAGTAGGTCAGGATAACTCAGCTATTGCCTACCCACTTTCTCTGCAACCTCCTCCAAATGCAAGAAATTCCCATTTTCTTTCTGCTGCTGTTGATTCGATTCTCCATTATTTCATTTCCTTCATAACCAAATGGAGCCTAAACGCTGACTGAAAATTTCTGTAACCATCATATGATTATTTTTCCGTTTTCTTAACCAGTCTGTGCTGCTTAATAAAATTGTTTTGATATGGTTTTAGATAACATCAACAGCTGGCGGTGGTACTTTGACGCTAGAATTTGGGGTGCTGAGTCGTTTGACTAATAATCCCAGTAAGTATTACTTACATCTTTGGGCTCTCCATCTATGGTTGATACACCTGAAGTTTTCCTGGAATCTCGGATGTTTTTAGTTTAATCTTAGTTGCTCTTATGATGATTCTCTATTTCTCTTAGCATGCTTCATGAAACTGGAAATACTCTTATGTTGACTTGTTTGGCAAATGTATTTAAGCTGTTGACAATATTATCCAGATATAGTTACTTCAAAAAATATATATATTATCCAGATATTTTGTAGATGGTACTGGAATATTTTCTGCACATACATTTGTTTATGTTCTTTTCCCTTGATAAGATGGAAAAAAGGGTTTTTTTACAATCTTTTGAATTCTACCATTAGACAGCATCTTGGGATGTAATGCGTGAATGGGATGGTATGACCGGCACCATACTGTTTCAGCATGAGACCAACACTGGTACGGGTGTCAGGATGCTGAAACCCTATGTACTGGGGCATACCTGTTGTACCGGTCTGTAGCAGTGCATGCTAGTGGGTTCCAACTGTAACATACTGATGCCTACCGACTTTTTTTTTTTTTCAAAAAATCTGTTAGTTTTGATATGTATCATTAGTTCTGTACCAGTATTGTACCATTTTGATGGAGAAAGGGCATGGGGTTTGATAACGGTATTTAAAACCTTCATTGTATGAGCTTGGTTGTTAAATTTGATCTTGTTGGTCTTGTTATCTTTATTCTAGCTGTTGTGGATTTAAACTCACATGTCTTTATGTACTCAGTTCATCAATTTATACCTATAGCTTCAATATACCATTACCCTTTTCAATAATTAGTGTATGTTACATTGTCTATCAATGTGCATATCTCCAACTATTTTATAATTAGTTGGTCATTCATAATATTGAATTTTTGTTAAAATTTTCCTCCATTTGTTGAGGTGTTTCTTATTTGTATTGTGACTACCTAGGTGTAAGAGAATTTTTGTCAGTCCTTTTTCACTTTTTATCATGTTTATTCAGTAGTTGTACTTATGCTTCTAGCTGTAGGTGCTCATATATTATATTTAGTGCCACAAGGCTTCCAGCAATCTTTGGGCTGATATTATTGAAAACTTTGTGAACTTAAATTATATAAAGCAACAAGCTAGATATTTTTGTTTGAAGATGGCAAAAATAAGAAATAAGAGACTCATGACTAGATTATGTATCATTCTACTCTACATTCATTTTAAGTTCTTAGTTGATTCATTTCGCCCTTCATTCATTTGCCAGATGTTATGAAATTTTAGCTTTTCATGAAGTTTATGATTAAAATGTTCTTGTTGCTACTTGACAGGTAGTTTTTCTTTGAGAAAATATGGGTTAAGTAATCTTGTTTGCTTAAAGGGTGAGATAGAGTTAATCGTTAAGGTCGGAGAATGATTATTCAAGGATGTTAAAAATTGAAGGCGCTCGTGTTGTAGGCAGGGACTGGGAATTCCCTAGCTTGTGCAAATTTCAGGATGACATAGTAGATGAACAAAAGAAGTAACATAAGCTAAATTAGAAGGCTAATTAGAAGCTAAGGCAGTATTTGGTAGGTGGTATGATCACAGAATAAGAGCCTTATTTCATGGTTGCACTACCAAAGACACCTTTTTTTGCTCATAGTGTAGCCTCATACCCTCACATGGTGTAAGTAGGATAGATTAGAGGGTATAACTCTTCATCATTTTGGTGGAATAGGCTTATACTATGAAATAGAGAAAGTAATCCCCTTCAATTACATCTTGCCCTTATGTACTGTCTAAACATAAAAATTGTGAGGGCAATTTTGTCTGTGATAAAATCCAAATCATCATGAAATTTGATGCATGCTAAATGCATGCACAATCCCTCCAACCAAATGCACAAAATTCCCATTCCATGGAACAGGTCCTATCCCTCTAGATTTATTTGGATAAGTTTCCCTATCTCTTCAAAATTTATTTTGCAACCAAACACTAGCTAATAGAATAACCAGAAGGGAACTGGAAGGTTAACTAGTAGCTTTACCTTGGTATTGAAGGTCTTCGTCAATGTCTGGAAACCGCTAAGGATCTTCCATGGTGAGTCATGGGAACCACCAACTTGCCCTCAATGTTGCTAGGGTTTGCTCCAGATTAGATTAGATCTCACAAAATGCATGACATAGATAGGACACATGAAGTGCACTAAAAACATACTTTCATTCATTGAAAATTTGAGTACATAAGCTAGATTTTGTGTTTATAATATGAATGGAGGGAATAATATTTTCATGTTTATAATTTTGTTCTCTTTATATTATAATACTATTGTAACAAATAACGATTTTCATGCAAAAAATGCCATAGTGGCACTTGCAATATCTTTACTGTTGTGGTGGTTGTTTTGTTAATGCTAGGTTCATTATAATAATGAACCTCAAAAATTTATAATGAACCTCAAAAATTTGGTAAATAGTGCCATTGCCATGACCAGCAATCCTTATGCCCATAGGCAACTTCATAATTCCCTTTTACCCAATCATACCTATTAAGAGCTAAATGCTTAATCCATATTGACATTTCTGACAACTTACACAATATTCATTCAACCATAATAGGGGTAGAGAATAGAATTGATCATGGCATAACGTTAGACTGATAAAGTTAGCTACTGTGCACAAAAGAAAAATTACTATCATGGGTGACAGTGTTGCCTCATGTGCATGATGAGAAAGGCCATCTTTGATTTCAAATATATGTCCTGTGTGATTAATGCTGTACAATATTGCTACCCATACTGTTGGTTTTGTTGGATTCCATACTGCCCATTTAGTTTGTTCATTGGCAAAATAAAGTTGCGCCATCATTACGTCTGCTAATGTTAATGTGATGAAATATTACATTGATTTATATTATAGCATATATTGAGAAGAGCTTGTAAGGATTTTGGTACTGTCAAGCATCTTGTTTTTGGATTGAAGCTGTTGCCTTCCAAAGACATTCTTTTTTTCCCTTTGCTAATGAGAATATCTTATATTCTTGTGACAGAAAGCTTGCTTATATACTATTTGATCACCAACTTACCAGAATCGCTTTATACTAAAAGAAAAATGGCAGTCCTTTGGAATCTTGGGATATATTTTGTAAATTGATCTAGAATAAAATGATTGCGTAAAAAATTGCATATATAATCAATTTGTTGAGAAATTTATCAATGCATCCTTTTTATTTGATGTGAGAAAAGATATAAGCTGTGTTAATATGGTGATTGAATATGGTCTGCTATAATTTGGTGAGCTATTTTTCCTTTCATTTCCTACCTTGTGTGGCATTTCTGTCACTTTAAAAGGTAACACACAACCCAACCATATCTTATTTCTTTGGCTATTATGAGTAGTCCTATGGCTAATATAGCTTAATGAGTAACGTCTATGCATTTTTATTTGAAATTAACACAAGAATGTGGCTTTCATTCCATCACCCGTGACTAGTCATAATATATCCCTAAGCTTGCCTGTCACATTCCATCAACCTGTAGCTGTCTTCTTCCTCTTATTTTTCCAGCCTCCATATTCTTCTGTTTCAACCTCCAGCAGGCAGAGGACTCTGTTTTCAGTCTCTATCAGCAGTCTGCCGGCCCTCTCCTCTTCTCCTGTTTTTTCCCTGCTTTCAATCTTCAGGAAGTAGCTGTCCAGTGGCCGCTCCTCATTAATTTCTCATGCAAGTTTTTACTTCTTTCTTTGATAAGTGCTCATATCGTGCTTATCTTCTTCTCCTCTATATTTCTTGTTTCCCTTGCTTCCTCCCTCTTTTCTTTCTTCTCCTTTCTCTTGATTTTATATCCTTATTGAGAGAAAAGCTAGATGTTTTTTTTCTGCTGGATTATTCAGTTATTATAATAATGCTATGTCTTTCTGACATGCTGGTCTGCTATATTGATGAAAAAGTTGCTGCTTCTTTGATCATGCAGTTTTCGAGCATGTTACAAAGAATGCAGTGCGAGGAATATGGGCCCGGAGATCAAAAATTAACCTTGTTGGGGCTCACATCAATGTTTTCACGGGTGAATGGACTCAAAAGGTGACTTCCATTCTGTTGTATGCAGTTGCCAAGTACTGGATGAAGTGTGCACTGTTACTACTAAAATACTAATTTATCAATATCAAATTTTGTTAGGTCATCTCACTTTTGTATGCCATTTTAGCTGTTCTGCTCCAGTTTACCTATTTTGAGCTTTTTTTCCATACACGACTACATTTGCTAAAATAGCCAGGCATTTTTTTTTCTGTTTTTGGTTATTCTGTTTGATTCTCTATGCAGCAAATATTTCCAGATCTTCTTCGTACAAAATTTATATTTCTTTGCTTCAAATCTGGCATATTCATCTATTTGAATTTTCACAAATGGCATTGGAATATGCCATTTATTTGTTCCTGTCCTATATGTAACCTTTTGTGAAGTTGTGACATTTTCTGCTATAGTTATTCCACAAACTTGAATAGGATTATAGGACCATGTTGATCCAGGAAAAGGTGAAGGGCTGATTTAATCGATGAGGTTATGCTTTGAAGATCAACACGCAAATAGAAGAAAACTAGATTGACTAATTCTTCACCTGGTGGAAGAAATTCTCTCCAAAAGAATATTATTAGTATCTTAAAAGCTGCTCCTTACAATGTATTAGTGCATGTTTATAGGATATGGATACCCTAACCCTAATTCAGGCAGTAAACCCAACACAAAATCATACTTGAAATAGGACTTGTCAATAATAAAATATGCTAGAATTATTCTATTACAAATGTGGAAACTTGGCTAAATTTTGATACCGTCCCTAATGGAAAATTTTTAAAAAAAATCTGCTGAAAACCTCTGCAGTCTTCACTTGCGAATCTGTGGCTCCTTCAATGCTTGGCATGGTTTAGTTGATCATGGTACTTATTGGCTGCACCCTGTGCTGCATCACATATGACCAGATATATGGTAATCCTTTGGTCAAGGTAATCATATAATTTACTGAAGCATTATCTCTTGGCCTCAATGCTGGAGCATGCTACAGCATATTATGTTTGTTTTATATAATACCAATTTGCTTCTCTGTTATATAACCTTTTTGTCTTCTAAGTAAGGATGCCTTTCCATGGATTGATGTGCATAATTATTTCAGAGGTGCGCTTAGCATTCAAAGTTCAAATTATGACCAACCTTAGCTACCATAGTTTGCTGGAGGTTTTTGTTTGATATATCATACTCGGAACATTTGCATAGACCTGGAGACTACCATTTTGATTGCAATGGCGAGAGTCAGGCATCAGCAAATTTATGTCTGGTCTTGATATTTTGTGCTTTTGTATCAACTTGAGAATTGTCCCTTGATTTAGTGTATCATTCTTTTGACATTTTTGTTTAGAATGTGTTTAAACACTTACTATAGTTGGAATCTATGCTTCATGATGATATTTAGCCTCACATTATAGAAGTGACCTTTCTGGTTCTTCTTATGGAATTCTTGCTTAAAATTTGTTTCATTGTAGGATGCTGGAATAGGCACGAGTATTGATTCCTTCTATGAGTATCTTCTGAAGGTAAGCTATTTCTTTTCATACATATAAGAAAGTTTGTCAGTGTATAATCATCCTTATTTCTTAAAGTTGCATCACCACCTGAAGTTAAACATCATCATAACTTTTCATATACAATTCATTGGTCTTGATGCACCGACATGTATCTGACATCAAGATAGCAAAAGCATATAAATCCTACTAAGGATTTGACTTACATATGCTAGTAGTGTTTGTGAGTCCGACATTTGGAGAATCTAGTACAACTTCATATACGCATATTACTTGTTTGAATTTTGTGTCAGGTTTTGACGTAACCTCAAGGTTCCTTGCTTCAAATAATGATGATAATGACTACAACTTTATGATTCATGAATGATAGTATAATACCGAAGGTTATAAAAATCAGTGCCACCTCATATGTCCTGCTGATTTACGTCATAAATTAGTTTTTTTTTTTTATTGCCTAAATTTATCAGTTACATTACTACATTACTGTGTTTTTCTGCATGTGGCCACTGGTTCGAGTCCTCACATCTTTAAGCATATTCTCAGTTTATCATATGAACCCAACACTTGGTTCCTCACTTACTTGGACATGTTCGTAACTTGGTTCCTATGCTATGTTCTAGTGTTCTTCCTATGCCAGTAGTGCAACTAGTGTTCTTTGTGACACCGTTTATTCATTTTTAGCAAACAATGGGTATGAGTTTGTAAATATGCATCTCTACTACAAGATGAGATTGGAATTTTTTCCAAGGATGATTCCTCAAATTTCAAGTGGCAGTAAAATAACCTGGTTCTGAATACCGTGCTACATTTCATGTTGGTAACCCAGTTGGATTTTCCATTTGCTAATAGTTTTCTTGATTGCTCCGGGGGTTCACTAAATTTATACTTGAAACAGGCGTATTTGTTATTTGGTGATGAGGAGTACTTATTTATGTTCCAGGAAGCTTACAAGGCAGCCATGCACTATCTCCATCATGATCCTTGGTAAAGTTTGCTCTCAATTTTGTACTTCAAATGGATCTGTGATCCACATTTGTTACGATTTCCTTGTGGTTCTATAATTCTTTACAGTTTCATATATTTAGGTTCCTTTATTTTTTGTAGCATCTAAGTTTTTACAATTTCAATTTTCCTACTGATTGACGTTAGAGATATTGATGCATTCAGGTATGTGGAAGTTAACATGAACTCTGCTGCTACAGTCTGGCCATTGTTTAACAGTCTGCAGGCATTCTGGCCAGGGCTTCAGGTTTAAACTTTTCTTTTCTTTTTTTTCAGAAATCTCGTGTTAAATTTCTTGGAGGATTGCTTACATTATAAAATGGAAGGTTTTAGCTGGAGATATTGATCCTGCTGTTCGAACACATGCCGCTTTCTTTAGTGTCTGGAAAAAATATGGCTTCACCCCAGAGGGGTTTAATCTTGCAACGTTGAATGTTCAGGTTTCAAATGTTATCCCTCTTCTTCTGTTAAATCTTGGTTATATCGTAATTTTACCAGTTCCCCTAATCATGAACTTATTTCAGTCTGGTCAAAAAAGTTACCCGCTGCGACCAGAATTGATGGAAAGCACATATTGGCTATTCAAGGCTACTAGAGATCCTAGGTCAGCCTCTTGTTTAAGTTACTAGTATCACATGTTTTCTCATTTGTTATTTGCATCAGAACAGCTATTTTATGGTAAAAGCTTCATTTAGAGAGACATTTTTATTTATCCATTTGTATCTTAGTTCTACAAAAACAGAATTCATTCTTACACCTGATATTAAAGAAAGACACCTTTTCAGTGTGTTGAAGAGACAGTTTTGCTTTCCCTTTCAAGTTGCAAAAGGGTTATAACGAATATCATGCTCTTTATTTTATTTTTTTTCTTTTTAAATTGAGCTATAGGTTCTCAAGTGGATTTTGACTTAATGTTCATTGACATGTTGTTAGTGTCCCAAAAACTTATATTAGATAGAACTTTTCCAAGATTGTATTATTCATGACAGAATTACTCTTAGTATTTAAGTCCTGCTAAAACAACTACTAAAAAAAATAATGCAATATGACATCAGTATACTAGCTATGGTGCATATAGTATGTACTATGATAATATGTGTACAAATCACAATATTCTCAACATTTTATTTATGTTGAAGGTTAGTAAACATATTTTCTTGATTAAAAATCATAATCTTATGTAACATATATATGAAATTCATTTGCTTAACCATGTCGTAAATATTTTAATGTGTATATAGTTTATTGTCTGTAACTTATGTAATATAGATACCATATACCACATACAATCATTTGTCCATATGTACATAAGTTTGTGGGAGTATTGTATGTTTTTAAAAAGGTAATGTTTTGGGAAAAAAGGATTAGTGTTAAATATTAAACTTTTTCCAGATATTGGGAATTTAAAATAAATTTGAAAGCGCAGACATATAAATATTCTAATGACCACTTAGGGTCATGGTGGTAACTTTTCTCGTTAATATTCCCCCCTCCATATAGATCCAATTTTATTAGTTGCAATACTTAGAGGTGTATGTAGCCAAAGTTAGTTGCAATGGATGTGCATACTCAGAACCTATGGTGATGCAGCATGCATGTCAGATCCAAATATCTAGCAACAGTATAGGAACTTGAGCATGTATAAATTGTGAACTCAGGCTTCAATTCAAGATAATCAAATAACAAATTGTTGAACCTATAGTCTCGTGTGCCAGGTTGAAACATCTCAAACTGACCTTATGCATCAAGTTATTGATGTGGACATGTAACTAAACTCATTGTACATATATTTTGAGATATCTATCTATATTTAAATCTCGACAGCTTCAACAGCTTTATTTAGAGGATTGTTCACTTCAGGTACCTTGATGCCGGACGGGACTTTGTAACCAGCCTTCAATATGGTGCACGATGCCCATGTGGATATTGCCACATAGCAGATGTAGAGTCTCACAAACAGGATGACCACATGGAGAGTTTTTTCCTTGCTGAGACGGTATGTCTTTGCAAAACATGGTCATCCTTACAAGATCTTGATTTCTGAGGTGGAATATGTCTGCGATGTGAACCAATACTGGGTTTCTATATTTGCTAAAAGTAGTCTCTACCTCATCAATCATCTGATCCTTTTATCGGATGGATGACAGATATATACTTCACACTGACTTTTCTGTTCTAAATTACGGATGAAGGTTTTTTCCCCCTTTTTGCATGCTTCCAATATATCTTTCTGCATCTGTCATCTAACAGCAGTCTATTCCAGGTCAAATATCTTTGGCTTCTTTTTGATTTAGCTGTGGGCCCAGATAACATTGTTGAGAATGGCCCATATAAGTGAGTATGAAACAACCATGTTCAAGACATTCGTATTATTGAATAACAAAGTAATAGTGCCTTATAACAGAACATTTTCTCTGGACTGCAGGTATATGTTTAGCACAGAAGGTCACTTGTTGCCTGCTACTCCTGAAATTTCTTTAGTAAGTGAGCACTGTTCTTATTTTGGAGCTTTTTGCAAAGGTGATGGAATGCAGGAATATCCTTCAATGGACACAAGATTTGACCATCAGGAGACAAATGATACTCAATTTCATGGTGACTGGGATCCTTCAATTGGTCACTCCAAAGTACAGAATTCCTTTTCAACCTCTGGTTTCATCAAGGTATGAACACTATCATTGGAATCATGCAGAAGTATGAAGAAAAAGTGAAGGTTTTCCTTAAAACTGGGAAAATCATTATATGATTGCTTAACTGTTGAATTCATTTTTAGTTCTTCAAGTTCAAGTAGACATAAAGATAGTAACATGACTTTTCACTGCAGCAGGTGTCATGATGAAACATCAAGTAGAAAAAAAAAGAAATCACAAACTATATTTTTTGTGCCTGCACTATATTTTAAAATGTTAGAAGAGAGGACTTTGAGTAACATTTTATTTCCCTAATTGCCATCAGTTTTTGCTCATAAAATTTAATTTCAGATTGGCATATCGTTGACAAATGTCAGGACGCATGCCCTCTTTCCTCTTCCAAATAACTTTCTATTTTCTGTGAGTGGGTTTTCTGCTTGGGCCTCCCTATTCAATCTACCTCAAAATCAATCCTCAATCTTGATCTCATACAGTTAAGTCACGTATCTTCCCTGCCAAGGTCGCCTTCTCCCTCTCTCTCTCAAATCCAAGAGAGAGAGGACTTTGCCGCTGCCGCTGCCGCCCCCCCCCCAACCGGCGCAGAAAAAAGGAAAACCAAATTCAACAAAAAAGAAAAAGGAAAGGAAAAGAAAAGAAGAAGTATGATGATTGGCTAAATACCATCTGTGCAAGAGTGATCTCTCTCTTCCATGTCTCTCTCACTTCCTATGCATTCCCTCCAGTTCTTTTGCTTTGTTCTGTTTTTTCACAAATTTTCTTTTATACTATTGTTAGGAATTCCCATAGATCTTTGATATGCATCACACCTGGTATGCCATACTTCTACTCATAGATGGATGAAATTTTTATGCAACATTTTCCCATTACTATCAAGGTCTCTTCTATACAAGCCAAGCATTGGGTGCCCAGCCTATCATGGTGTTCTATATAGAAAAATGTCAAAACCAATGTTCAGCAAACTGATGCTAGATGTCATACCGGCCGACGTTTGGTTCAGTACAGTACTCTGGGTCCGTGCCATATCATGTCAGGGCATACTGAAATGGGGAACTGCAGGGGGAAGAGGGAGAAGCAGAGGAAGAGAGAGGGAGGGAGAGGGAGTGGGGGAGAGAGGGATGGAGGGGGAGAGAGAGGGAAAGAGGTAGAGAGCTTATTTAGGCATTGATGGGCATTGATTGGTGCCGAAGAGAAGCCCAACAAGTGATTGAGTGGGATGGGCGATCAAGAGTAGGATGAATGATGAGCAAGCAGGGCAAGCGAGGTGAGCAATGGAGCTTCAAAGCTCTGATCATGGTGGAATTGGGGGGAGGGGGAGAGGGTGACAGAGTGAGAGAGAGGACCTTGGAGGGCATTGGGAGGGTTGGGGTGGAGGGGTACAGCTCGAACTGTCTTGGTTCTTGATCGGTTCGATTCGGTACAGCTCGAACCACCTGATTTGGATTGGTTTGGCCTTCCTTACTAAAGGCCACTATAATATGTTGTTTGTCTCTTGAACTTTCTGGTTAACTATAACAATAGGACCTCTTCATCTTGGATCTGTGATTCTTCTGTTGCTTGTGTTAATTCATGACGAACTGTAGAATGGCCAACGAACCAAGTTAGTCTCCAAGTCATACCATGACTCAAAATAGCTAGCTGAACCAATATAAGAGGATGCTGAAACAGAAATCATATTTCTAAGTAGACAGAGTCCCCTAGGAACCTTGACTTGTAGCCCGTACAACATCCTAGCCTTCTTTATAAACCCTTGGGAGCTAGCTTGCATTGCTCCACCCATTTGGAACATGGGAAACCAACAGCATTTTCCTTTGAATAATGCAATCTTAAGGTCTCATCTAGAGTCTTCACCCATCTAATGCTACCACTTCCAGCTCCTGGTACGTAATGAATTGCTTACTTTGGCTTCAGACTCCCCTTTTCTGAACCCTATGATTCCATGAGCTTTTTCAGTGCTTAGAAGTAATCACAATTTAGGGCTTGAAATTGGGTACAGATTGTTTTACTTCTCTGGATATCTGTGGAGTGAGTTATTTTATATTTTTAACAGGGTCGCTGCCCAGGACTGACACATGGGCAGAAATTTGGGATATTATATGTTGAGAATGATGAGAATACTTATGAACCCAAATCCATGGATCACCCTCAAAAACATTCTGTTGTTGTCATCTCTAATCCAACCGCGCAACAAATATTGGATGCTGATGAGGATAATACTAGCAGCATCCAGGAGACGAACCAGAATTCAGAAAGAGTGGCAAATCTCACAGATAGCAAAGAGGCAGAAACTTTTAGTGAAGAAATGCAGCAGGTTGATGATACCAGCTGAGCATTACTCTTCTCTTGTTGCCTGCTGAGTAAGATGGTTATGTTCCATGAATTTCACTTTCAACAAATGGCAGACATGTCATTGAGATCTCAGACTTGCCTCGAAAAGGCACTCGGGAATAGGTTTTCTGATAGGTGGCGCAGCAGCGATATCATCACCTCCTGGCCTATTAACATGGCCCACAAGCGTGTGTTATTTGGCTGATCAAGACGGCCTACAATCAGAACATATGATCACATCAGTGATTGGAACGTTGCCCAAATTCAGCATGCTACAATTGTTAAATTAAATGAGAAAGATAGTATGATACTCTATTTATACTGCAGGTACCTATAATAAGCCCTTCAGATGGATACAAACCCAAAGATCATGTAGTGATTTGCTTTAGATGACTGTAAAAGGAACAGTGTACATTTCATTTTCATTACATTCTTTTGGATTACAAAGATGGTTATAGAAGAATATATCATAGATCATGTTACCTGTTAATATTTATATCAATTTGGACAGGAGTCATTTTCTTCTTTTCTTTTTTTTTTTTTTCTTTTTTTTCTTTTTTTCTTGGTCTGGGGCCGCAGTGAAGAAAATGGGTTATATATTTTTTCTAATTCCATTCCTTTCAGAAATGAGCCCGCATGCGGCGTGCACTGTAAAAACTAATACCTAACATCGTTAACCGTAACTGGAGTCTAAATTGGCTTTTGACTGTTTCCGGTGCTGCTTGTTTTGTTATATGGAGTGCTTTACTCAGTAATTGGATTATGATGCATAGTATGGTAAAAGAAAGGTGTTTATATTACAACTATAGTTGGGTAGATGATGTGGAGAGGTGCTCCTATTTTTGGCGATCAACTCATACATCTGCTGAAAGCAAAAATTAAGTCAGACAAAGTCAGATTTATAATGCTGTAAATTGAGAGCTGAAACGGGGAATAAGGAGTAATCGAAATCGTTGAAAATCAAATGGTGGGTCAGCATGATCGATGCAAGGACTTGAGAATTCCAATGTTTAGCATGCTTAGGACCCAAGGATAAATGGACAACCGGCAAATGGAATTGAAGCCATGAGGATTGGTAAAAGATTATGATAGCGTTATGACAGGTCTTTAGTAGTTTGATTCCGGTAATAAATCTTGTCAATGAGAATCTTGGCAGGTCTTACAATAACTGGTGATAAAAATTTATATAGAAATAAATTTTAAAAAAATGTATATATTAGGCACTAATATGCATGCTGAGGAAACTGTTTAAGTTGGTCTCAGTGTTGCTATGACAACAATTATAAATTTGGATTTTGGAGGGCATGAAACCTATATGTAACTGCAAACTTTAATAGATTTTCCTTTAGACTCCTCAAAGTATAACAATGCTAAAATCTAAAAACGCTATCCTAACATCATACATAACAACTAAATGATCCTTGTGCAACTTTAGGTGGTGATTTTTTAAGTACCAATCCCAGCAGAAATGTGAAAAGCAAACTGAGAAAAGTCAACGAACACAGAAAAAGTTGACCATGATACATCATACAAATGTGATATTTTATACGTATATAACCTTTAGTTGCAAACATTTTAAGATCAGAGAATTTTCTAACTCTTTAAAAAAATAATAAGGAATATATATTAAGAAGCTAACAGAGCTGTTGGCTAGTTATATTTCTGGCCTATTTTATGGTGCTGATCATGTCAGTAAGAATCCTCCCTGTATTGGGCTCGACATGCATTGTACTTCCAATTTTACTACTAAAAGAGAAAACCTAAATGTACCGCGAAAAAGGAAATTCTAAATGCACTACAAAATTAGTGTCAGCGGAAGCAGTATTGATAGCGGAACAAGCCGAAAGAAATTTTAGCGAGAAATGGCTCAGCCCACCCTCTCCAATCTTCAAACCCTGCTTCTAAAACCCCGTCTCTCCATCTCCGCCTCCCAAAACCCTAACCCTAATTCTAACGCACCCTTCGTCTCTCTCTTCTCTTCGCCTCGTAGAGGGAAGTGCTCCATCTCTCCAGGGTTCCGCGGCCCTTCTCCTTTATTCCCCATCCGATGCTCGAGCAGCAGCGATGCGGACTACAAGCACGCGCGGGTGGTCCACCCGAGGCCCCAAGAGATCCCCTGGAGGAAGGAGCTCGCCAATTCTGTCCGTCTGATCGGAATCATAGGGGCGCCCATCCAAATCAAGCATCTTAGCAGCGGGAAGGTTGTTGCGTGGACCCGCCTCGGCGTCAAGAAATCCGCCTCGGAGACCAGCTGGTAGACCCCAGCGACCTCGCTTTCCTCCACTATTGTCTCCGTCTATCGTGGCCAAGCAACCAAAATTCTAATTTTTTGGGTTCGCGAGGCCGCAGTCCAGGTGTTCGACGGTAGTCTTATGGAATTGTTGATTTTGTTGAGTTGTGCTTCAGGATCAATCTTACGTTCTGGGACGAGCTGGCTCATGTAGCCTTTCAGCATGTGGAGAAGGGTCACCAGGTGCATGTTTCTGGACGGCTCGTGTCGGATGTCGTCGAAAGAGACGATGAGAATCAGCAGGTTTATTACAAGGTTCTGTATCGATTCCTTCTTTAGTTTCTGCCAACCAGTGCATGTTCTTGTTTAGTTGATAGTGGATTCTACGCTTCTAAAATGGTGCTTGTCTCCTGGCAGGTGGTGGTTCAGCAGCTGAATTTTATTGAGAGAAGCTTCCCGCCAGTATTGTTGTATGAACCAGAGGCAAACTCAGGGGTCTCAGGTACTTATGACACACACACACACACACACACACACACACACATATATATTAAAGATAACCCAAAAGCGTAGTAGGGCTCGTAAATTCTAAAATTCATGTAGGTTCCTTGTGCCAAGTAACAAGGTTTTTAATGACTGATATCTCATCTTGTTAAGTGAGCGGTACTTAGGTGAAGCAATTTATTAGTTTATCTTGGCCAAAATAAAAGGCTAATGAAATCTTAAAATAACCAATAAATTTGAGACTTGGCTGATATTTAACGATTGAGATACTGAAATAATTTTTGATGTTGTAAGTTCAGAGGTTAACCACAGCTATCATTGATGTTAGCATCTAATCATTAATTAACCCATTCTAAGAGGGTAGAAGAAGGATTAGAATGATTAGAATATCAGCTGATATATTGACATGTTATCGGACGGTTTCTCATTGACATATATTGGTTTATGTATGTATGCATGTATGGATGTAGCTGGTAAATTCTCAAATTCATGTGGATTCCTTGTGCCAAGAAACAAGGTTTTAGTTGACTGATATCTCATCTTGTTAAGCGAGCAGTGCCTAGATGAGTTGATACATAATGATTGAGATGCTAAAATAATTTTTGATGTTGTAAGTTCAAGGTTAACCACTGCTATCATTGACTTTAGTATCTAATCGTTAATAAACCCATTCTAAGATAGTAGAAGAAAGATTAGAATGATTAAAATATCAGCTGTTATAGTGGCACAGTGTGGGACAGTATCTCATTGGCATATGTGTATGCATGCATGCATGCATATATGTATGTATAAATGTACAATTCAGCTTAAAAAACAAGACAAAAAACAAGCCAAACAATCCTCTACCTCAAGTCTGGTCAGTGTGAGTTGATCTTATATTTTCAGACTTAAGACAAATGGAAGATCCTCAAACCATGATGAGTGATCGGATCTTTTAGCATCACTTGGCATGACTAGGGATCCTTCATGCTGAGTGATGACATTTACATGAAAGTTGTTTTGGATCACTCATCATGATCCTTCATGCCGAGTGGTGACATTTACACAGTCGGGTACTTTGCACAGAACTCTGTCACTTTAATATAGAATTTTATCAAGCTGGAATAAATATAAGGCTTTATCTCAAATAGGCTTTATCTCAAATTCTTTGACTCAAATTAGTGTCGCCCAATGTCTATTGAACCACCCATTTTGGGGTCTAATTGAACCAACTGGTACAGGACCAGATGCATTCAATAGTTTGGTTGGGACTTGATTCAAATTGACCAGAACCACTCCGAACCAAGTGGAATCGCCTGGTTTCATTTAGTTCTAAGTGGTTTGACTCAATTTAAGGGTTGATTCATCCCAATTATCTTTAAAGCCCCCGATCGTGTTCACCTTGCATGAGCCTCTCACCTGTGATCGTTCGTGAGGTTGAGACCCTTGCCACTACGGTTTTCGACTTTTTACTGCTACCATTATCAATGATGACAACAACACCAATGATGAGAACGATGCCATACCCCTCTCTCTACCTTTCCCTCCCTCTCTTTCCCTCTCCCTCTCTCCCTTCCCCTCGTGCCTTCTCTTTTCGCCTCCCTCCTCTGGCTCTGATATGCATTTGGTTGGTATAATGCATCTCGTTACCATACCAAACTAGTAGCTGGCTGCTACAATGCCCAATATTGATTTCGGAACTTTGGTTTCATCTCATTTAAATGTCTACTACAAATAGACTTTGGCTTAGACCTAGGTCTGCCTGTAGGGATTCATATGCCTCAATTGACCACTCTAAGGAACTTAAATTGGTTTTTTCTCTAAGTATCGATAAATATTGGATGGGCACCTCTAGGAACACAAATTGGTTTTGCCGTCTAGAGGATACATGACTCAAATGTTTCATCTGCGTAAAAAAAATTTAAGATATGATACCTTTATGCGATAAGTGCACTCTTTTGAGATAAATCTAGGGGTGCAAACAAGTCAAGCTGCTTGTGAGCTACTCAAGCTTGATTCGACTCGATTATTGTCGAACTCGAGTCGAGCTTGAATAATTTTTTAAGTCAAGCTCGAGTAGCAAGATACTTGGCTTGAAAGCTCGCAAGCCTATCTAAATTCATATATATTTTTTATAATATTATTTTTATTTATAATATATATTAATATATATTATTAGTAGGCTAAGGCTCGAATTCAAGCTTGAACTCAAGCTCAAGTACGGCTTGGCTGATTTTTGAGTTGAATCAAGTCAATCTTGAGTATTGTCTTCTTTTCATCGAGTTGAGCTTGAGCCTGGGATATTAAGGCTCAATCAAACTTAAGTCAAGTTTCAAGCCCGAGTATTTTTGAATCAAGTTAAGCTCGAGCTACTCAACTCGACTATGCTTAATTGTAATCCTAGGTAAATCGTGTTCTCAAAACAACACATATTTCTTAATTGATCGCCTCTTTGATCTTTAGCCTACTTTCTTGACCAGATGTGTAATACTGCCTTAAATAGGTAAATCTCATCACCTCAAATTAAAATAATATAGATTTTAGCTGTGCCTATATCCTTGGGGAGATTTGAAGAAACAAAGATGACCGCAGAGATGCTCCTTTTGAAGAAGTAAAGAGAGATGCTCATCATGAGTGCTTGATGCGCAAAAAACTCGAGAGATGCATGATCAGTAGAAGGAGAGAGACTTGACATGAAGTTAAAAGCTATAGCTGAGTTAATCTTCTGATTGCAATTTTAATTTAAAAGATTTCTGTTTGATCATGTAACAATGCGAACCATTTTGTAACAATTTATGAATGAAATTATACATAAATATTTCCACCTTTGTATCATTCTTTTCTTTTTCTATGTTATTTATTTTTTTGGGAAGGTTCTAATCTTTTAATTGGAGGTCCTATTCAGCACGAGCATGAGAGATGATTAACAATGTTTCTTGAGTAGTCATTTGGAGAGGATGTCCCATACAAAAGGAGTTCCATGCATTAGGACTAGAAATTTCACAATATGGAGAAAATATGTCAGATTTTATCTTCTTGGTCCTGCAAATACAGGCCTGATTGCTCTATGGCTGCATAAACTTAGACTATGCAAATAATGTCAATATTAAGGTGGGATATTCTATGGTCCTGCTCTCATTAGATTTTATGGTAGGCCTTATCTTGCATTGAAATAGTGTCTAGTAGTTAAGCTCGTTGGCTGAAAGCAAGGTGCCTGACATGCCTTTTAATTATGTACATAACAAACAACCTTTTATGTTTCTCAGACCAGGAATATGGCAACAATTCATGGATGGTTGGCATCAGGTTTAGGGCTGTAAATGGGTTAGATCCATGCTACATCAGCATCCTAAATAAAGGAAATAGGGTTTAGGTGTGGGTTCGCATCAATCAAAAAGCATGAGCTCTGAACTTGAATCCAAGCTCAATTAATAGTTGGATTCAAGTTTTTTGGGGTTCAATTCAGCACATGATTTTATCTTATATTTCTTCGTGCTATTACTTTTTCGTAGTTTTCTACCACCTAGTAGAAAATATTATTTAATAAAGTTATGACTTGAAAATATTATTTATTGGTTTATGAAAAGATTTACATTTCTATTTATATTTGATCTGATTTAAATGAAATTGAAATGTAGATGTTAGCTAGGATTTGGGAACTGAAATGGCAATGGACGAGAGTTAAGGAGAGCATGCATAAGGAAAAATAGTACAAATCTAAATGTGGAGAAAAAGAATCAATTTAAGTCATATAGTCAATTCTCTTTATATTCCTATATCTATATGTATTACATATACAGTATGTATTTATATATTCAGGCTATTGGGCTATTGGATTTGAATATTGCTAGATCTAAGTTCGATGGCAAGAATTTGTATCCTATTTATGGAATCTGACTCTGGTCTGTTAAGATTATCTGAAACTTAAATTGGATATATCGCTGGATTATTAGAAAATAATCAGTTCAACCTGCCAGGTTTTCAGGTACCATTTCACACATAATATAGGTAGTAATATGCCCTCATACTTGGTTCATGCCTTGAAACTGACTGCATAAAGATGAGGTAAGGCTTGGTGGTTGTGTAAGATTTATGGTCTTTAGTCTTTGTTTTTGCGGTGTTGAAGGTGCAAAGCTTGGGAATTATGTGAGTAATTCTTCTGCTTCGACTGAAGAGCTATGGCAAGCATTCTTTGCTAATCCAATTGATTGGTGGGATAACAGGAAAAATAAGGTAAGTTCTTTTATTTTTTAAGCTACTGTATGCACATGTATTGCCATATATGCTATGAATATGTGCTATGTCTCATATGCATAGAATATAGATCAAAGCAAAATGTGAATACTCATGCACATGTTAGATCCATTTTCATTTACTTATGCAGCATACACTTGTAAAAAGGTTTATCTCCAACTAGCCTATGCTTGCCTCATCTTGTATGCATTTGCAGATGCACATACATCTATAATCACGAGCATAGTAGGGGTATGATGACCTGGAAGTAGTCAATTACTCAAAACTATGTTTCATACTTAATTCTTCTTCATGCTAAGATTTTCTCTCTTCAGTTCCTATTCATTTGGACCCTGATATGAAACTTGGCAGTCTTTACTTTGTACTTGAAGGCCCAATTCTAGGTGTCATTGTCCAGATTGCTTAAAAAAAAAATTGAATAGTTTCTTAAACACGTTACTTACGCATCAGGTGATTGCTATGCTAACAGTTTTTCAGCATGCCAAAATTTTCTTAGTTCTAAAAATTATTTGCACCAGTTGAATTTTGGCATACGTGTACTATAAGATAGGGAAGAAAAGGATTCATGTCTGACCCTAACCAGTCTGGTATTAAGACTTATTTGAGTTGAGTTGAGGTGAGTTGCACTTTAAGATATATAGAATGCACAGAATATGGATAATCGATTTGGATGTCCCACCATGCATTCTAGTAGTGTCTTATTTGTCAGTCAAAGCTCTAGTGGGTATCCACTCCCTTCTCAGTTTAGCTTTTTTCCTTGGGAGCATTAAAGGTTTCCTCTATGCATATAATTATGAGGAAAATATTATTCACATGCAAATTGTTTTTATTTTTTGTCTTTTGGAGCATCTATAACTATCCTTTGCAAAAACCAGCCTTGTTAAATGATCTGATGTGGAAGTGAAATACAATTTTTACAGAAAAGCCCTAAATATCCTGATTTCAAGCATAAGGACACTGGCGAGGCTCTGTGGATTGAAGCAAAGTACAACCCATCATGGGTGAAGTCTCAATTGGCTATTCTGGACTCAAGAAAGGACTCTCTCCAAGCTAATGGGACAAGTTCTACCATTTCTGTTATGTACAATGATGATTTGGGCCTGGCACCATTTTAGTTGTGCTTGATTACATTGGGGGTCCCAATAGCTGTGCCAAATGACAATTTTGTTTGGGCTGATCAATGTCTGCTTGGCAAATTATGCTTAGAGATGTATACCTTAAACCAGCCTATTCGTTGTGGGCTACTTGGTGAATTTTACCTTTCCCGGAGATGGGTTCAAGAATCTATATCACTTGGTAACACCATCATCAACATTTTTTTATATATTGACAACAATTTTTCAGGTTTCAAATGGGGGGCAATCTTGCAAGTAATCCTTGTAGTCTTGCATATGATGGGGATCATCAATTACTTGGTTATCAGCAGAAAAGCAGTTGTATTGCTGTTGTATCTTCAGGGAGCATTGAATTCCGCAATTGACATTAACTGTTAGACTTTTTGTCAATTCATGTCACGATGAGATAATTCTGTAAAGAACACTTCTTAAGGTTTTATGGTGATAATCTTGTGAAAGTCATGAGATCCCAGTAAGTAGTAGAGCTAGAAACATTTCCAGAAGAAAGAGTTCCTGGACTAGTTACAACTGGTCATGTGGTTGGTGCATTGTTGTTGCCTCAAATTGGATTTCCTTTGTTTTAGAGTCTCCCATCTGAATTTTTATGGCTATTTGATTTTGGAGGTTAATTATGTATGCTGTATATTCGGCTATTTACAAGGATCTATTATACTCAATATGCCTGCTGTTATAACTGCTTAAATAGCTAGGGCTCATTAGCTTGTTATTAGTTATTGCACAGCAGTTTTCGGGTGTGTTATGCTGCTTTTAGAGGTGCAGGTATTGAGACTAGATCTATCAATGGGTCAGGTTCGGGTTGGAATTTAGATATCCAGATCCAAATTCGATTTTAGTTACTAGTATCGAACTCGGATCCAAATATCCGACGGATCTGATCTTACGATCCTAATGAATTTTAGGTATTCGAATCCGATTTGGAGATTCGAAATTAAGATCGAGAGATGGAGAGAGGGAGCGGGTTTCGTCGGTCGTCAATGTGTGAGATCGAGAGAGGGAGGAAGGGGGTTCGAGAAGAGATCAAGAGGGAGGGAGGGGGTCCGGTCCATGAGAGATCGAGAGAGGGATGGAGGGGTCCAGCGAGAGATCGAGAGAGGAGGGAGGGGGTTCGATGAGAAAGGGAGGTAGGAGGTCCGGATCTGGGTCTGGCGAGAGATTGAGAGAGGAGGGAGGGGTCTAGTGAGTCGGTGAGAGATCGAGAAAGGGAGAGAGAGGGAGGAGGTTTGGGTCCGACGAGAGATCGAGAGAAAGGGAGGGGGTCCGGTCCAATGAGAAATTGAGAGAGAAAGGGAGGGAGGGGGTTCGACGAATCGGTGAGAGATTAAGAGAGGGAGGGGGTTTGGTGAGAGATCGAGAGAGAGGGAGGGAGGGGTTTCGGTAAAAGATCTAGAGAGGGAGAGAAAGGGAAGGAGGGGTTTCGACTAGAGATCCAGAGATATCGGAGGGAAAGATAATTTTTTTTATTATTTTTAATATATATATTATTTTATTATTCGGATCTTGGATCTATCGGATCTGGATATTAAATATCCAAATCCTACCCATTTAGGTTATAATTTATCGGATTTGGATAAATGGGTCTGATGCTAATATCAGACTCGGATCCGTCGGATAAATATCCATAGATCTTGGGTTTGGACTCGGTCTTTGACAGCTCTAATTGGGAGCTTGGGATAAGAGTAAAGAGCTCATTGAAAGATGGAAGGTTGGTAGCATGTTACATGGTTATTGATTGGGAGTCTTATGAGTTTTATTTTCATTAGTGGTAAAATCCACCGTGCGTCACTTGCAGATTCATACGAGCTCAGGAGCAGAAGTTTCCTTCAAGTTTCTAATTTGCTGCATTGTGTGTATTGATTGAGGTTTTTTTATTTTTTTTATCCATCCTTTAGTTCCTTTTATCTGCAGTTTATATTAACATTTTCTTAAAATTGTTAGCAGATCAACAGGTAGCGAGCCGTTGCAATATATCCTTGTTCATATTCCTTGGATTTATTGCACCAAGCTTCTTTTCCAATAATATTTTAGTTAATATTTCCCTGGTTTTTTAACAATCTGGGGACATTTGTTTTGGTGAGTGAAGGTTATAAAAAATTAATATATCTAGGAGGGCATATAGATGGTATGCCGGTACATTGGCCCATCATAAGTTTACGCTCATTACGTAAGGCCATAATATTTTGTGGAACCACCGTGTTTAAAATATTTTTATGGAACATTTTATTATTGTTTGACTAATTCCTCAGTCGTAAAAGTATGAGCCTAACTGTGCCAAAGAATTTGCGCGGCCTAAGCTTGAGTCAGATAAGGCCTAGGCTCAATTCCAGATCAACAATATGTATTACCTTATTCTATATTAAGCATATGGAAAGGAACATAATGTTTCAAATTTTATACATGGAGTGATGTGGGTTTCTCTTTCTGTTGCTGGTTTGTATATGATCCTTTCTTTTACTCCAAACACAATCTTTCTAAATGAAATGCTTTGGATGGAGAGAGAGAGAGAGAGAGAGAGAGAGAGAGAGAGAGAGAGAGAGAGAGAGAGAGAGAGAGAGAACAAAAGCCCAATTGATGATTTGTGCTGTGTTCAAGGTCATCAATTAGTTCTACCAATCATGATAACCCATTTGTTGTAGCATGCAGCAAGCTAGCATGTTGCATCAACTTACATTAGATATGTTGGATGACTGCGAACACAGAATGCAGCTCCTTCAAGAAATTAAGGTGTATTGGCACATAGTCATGCTACCACATCCAGCACAAGCTTACCATCCATCAATCATGAAAGAATGACACCTGATTGAGCCATGGTGGCCCACAAGTATCTCCCTAATACATCCGTGTCACCTATTTCATGGATGTAAGATGGTCCCCCATCTTAACTCTGGAGATGATCCTTATTTTCTCATCCATTATTAAATCCAACTACCATCCATCCACGAGAAGTTGGTGAATTCTACCAACATTTGGATGCTTCTCTATCCCATTCATGTGCATCACATGCCTCTTGTCGGAAAATTTATTCTCTTGCTTCCATTCATGGAATTTGGATTAGATCTTGTCAGCCGCAAGTTTCAGTGGCACAATATTTATCTATTTTGGTAAATCACAATATTTTTCTATTCCAATTCAACATTGGAATACAACTCAGCGAGCACTGACTTCTTTTGTTGGCTCTGACATCATGTTCTAATGTTGCAGCTTGTCCCTCTTTGTTCAACATACCATCAACCTATAGTTGCTGTTAAGGATAAATTTCGCTCCTACCAAAATCTAGTTCGATGCTCAGCCCGATGCAACCAGCAGCCACGAAAGAGCTTCAGCAGATGGATCTTAGCCGAACCCTTACAGCCGATCGAGCTCCTCAGCGGCCGAGCTCCTTCGGACCCCCAGCGTCCAGACCAAACCCCTTCAGCCGGTCGAACTACTTAGCGGCCGAGCTCCTTAGACTTCCAGCAGTCGAACTTTAGCCGAACCTCCAACGACCGAGCTCCTTCGAACCCATTCAGCCGGCTGAACTGCTTAGCGGCTGAGCTCCTTGAACTCCAAGCGGTTAGGCTTTAACAAAATTTTCCAGCGCCCGAACTCCTCAGCGGTCGTCCCTCGGTCGAACTCCTCAAGCGACCATCCCTTCAGCCGACCGAACTCCTCCGAATTTCTCTGCAGCCGAGCTCCTCTCGAGCTTTCCCTTCAGCCAAACTCTCCTACAAGCCCAAACTTCTCTGGACGAACTGTCGCCATCAATCTGCAACAGACGATAAGACCGGACGATATGGCCGCCACTACTGGCAACACCACTCTCTCCGTAACCAGCCCCATGTGGCCCATGACCTGTCAGTATGACTGTCACTATCCGCCTGACAACGTCTTTCTCTTCGTACCGAACTCCATGCGGCCCCAACGACTCTCTGCCAGGTGGTATGACCGTCACCATCAACTAAGCTTCGCCTATAAAGGATCCTCTAGATATGCTAATCTCAAAACTCTGATCTCTAAATTCTTCTCTCCTTCTCTAAGCTTAGCGGAACTCATTTTCGAGCACTCCATTCCTGTTGGCCAGAGCTGACTTGATCGTCGGAGGGTCCTGCTGAAGCCACCCCCCACCGACTTTGGACGGGACTTTATTTTACAGATCCCCGACGGCGATCTCATCGACCTCCACTCTAGCGGATTTCGACGATGATCAGATTTTGTGTCAACAGATTGGCGCTAGAAGAAGGGCAACCCCAAACCTCCGAGGTTCCCTTATTCTTAAAGGAGTGCTCGACGATGATTTTTCTCTTTCCTCTTCGGAGATCTTTCTTTTCTCTTTCGAAGAGAAAATGCCTCCTAGGAGAGCTTTGACTCGACGCTCAACGGCCTTCGCGGCCCAATCCTGTCCAGATCCGTCTGTTCCTGCTTCAGCCCCGACAGCTCAGATTCCACCTATACCCACGATGGATGTGAAGCAGTTCGACCTGCTTGTCCGATAGGTCCGTGGCCTCACGGAGGCATTGCAGGCCATACAGCAGCCCCCGATGGCGACTCCACCAGGAAACCCACCATCGGAATATCGAAAATCGGCCCCAAGAAAGAGTACCAGGGCCAACGTACCTATCGCCCCTGAGAAGAAAAAATAAAGAGCCGAGGATCCGTGTTCGGATCACAGTTCTCTTCTGAGGGAGACCTTCCCCATTTGTAGCCGGAAGCCCCCAAGATCTGCAACCAAGACGACGCCCTCGATCGCAGACTGCGGAAGATGGACCGACGGATTGAAGAGCTCGACCACGTCGCCCCGGCTCATCATGCCGACGTCCACGCCGAACCTCTTTTCTCTCTCCAAATTATGCAAGAACTCGTTCCACCGAACTTCGAGCTCCCTCAACTTGAAAGCTACGATGGAACTTCTGATCCGGTTGATCATCTGGAGGCCTTCCATGCCATGATGCTATTCCATGGTGCTTCAGACGTCATACTGTGTCGAGCTTTCCCATCTACCTTAAAAAAAATAGCTAAAAACTGGTACTCGACATTGAAGTCGAGTACGATCTTCTATTTTGACTAGATGAGCAGTCAGTTCGTGGCTTACTTCGTCAGCAGCCGACGTCCGCATCGAGGTTCGAATTCTCTGATGAATGTCAAACAGAAGCGGAGGAAATCCATCCGGACTTACGTCACCCGGTTCAATGCCGCAGCATTGGAGGTCCGGAACTTGGACCAGTCTGTCACGATGGCCGCACTCAAGGGCGGCCTTCGAAAAAATGACTTGCTATTCTTTCTGAAAAAAAGTATCCCAGGAACTTCGCCGATCTGCTGGCTCGGGCCGAGAGATATGCCCATGCGGAAGAAGCCTTCAAATCGAAGGACGAAGAAGCCTTAAGAGAGTGGTTGGCAGATGATGGAGAGCCAAGCGAAGTTCGACCGCGCTCACGGACTCCCTCCGAAAGCAGGCGGGCTCGAACTCCTCGAGCTCACCACCGAGGAAGCCCCGACAGAGGGGCGCAAAGAGGCCCTCCTCCCGGAAGGTTCCGCGACTACGCCCCCCTCAGCGCTCCTCGAACTCAGATTCTCACCGAAGTTAAGAACCAGCTGCCAAGATCAGAAGGATTACAGTCTCTCCCAAACAAGCGCGATCGAAGCAAGTACTACCTCTACCATCGCGACCATGGCCACGACACTGAGGAATGCATCCAGCTGCGAGACAAAATTGAGAAACTCGTCAGAAAGGAGCGGTTGGATAATATTCTTCGGCAGAAGAAGATCGGCTAAGGGCGCTGCCATAATCAGAAACTATAAGGTCGGCCATCTCACGGCATCATCAACGTTACCCCGGGAAGGAGCTAGATACATCGGCAATTCATCACCTCCCAGCGTCAAGAAAAGCATGCTCCAAATTGAGGAGGCCAGCATGAGATAGAAAAGGTCGCTCGCATGAAGAAATGCGGAGGAATAACGCTACCACGATCCTGAAACACAAAAAATTCGGGAATGCATTGTCAGTAACTTTCTTTCAATAAAATTCTTCCCTTTCAATAATATTATTTCTGAATGCAAAAACTATGTGATGATAGGAAAGAAATAATTGATAGTCGCCGTGTTAGGAACAGGAGGAGGACCTCATCCTAACGCGAGCGACAACCTCGGCTAGAGATAAAATCTCTTCCGAGCGACCGAGTCAACCTCGGCTAGAGATAAGATCTCTCTCGAGCGATCGTTGACAACCTCGACTAGAGATAAGATCTCTCCCGAGCGACAGAGTCAACCTCAGCTAGAGATAAGATCTCTCCCGAGTGACCATTGACAACCTCGGCTAGAGATAAGATCTCTTCCGAGCGACCGAATCAATCGAAGGCCTCGTTCACAAAGGATAAGATGGAGGGAGAGGCCCTGACAGCGGCCCTTGTGTGCCCCCATAGTCCGTTAGGAACATGAGGAGAACCTCATTTTAATACAAGCAACAACCTCGGCTAGAGATAAGATCTCTTTTCGAGTGATCGTTGACAATCTCGATTAGAGATAAGATCTCTCTCGAGCGACAGAGTCAACCTCGGCTAGAGATAAGATTTCTTCCAAGCGACCGTTGATAACCTCGGCTAGAGAGATAAGATCTCTTTCGAGCGACCGAATCAACCAAAGGCCTCATTCACAAATGAAGAGATGGGGGGAGAGACCCTGACAGTGGCCCTTATGTGCCCCCACAGTCCGTTAGGAACAGGAGGAGAACATCATCCTAATGTGAGCAACAACCTTGGCTAGAGATAAGATCTCTCCTGAGCGATCGAGTCAACCTCGGCTAGAAATAAGATCTCTTCCGAGTGACCGTTGACAACCTCGGCTAGATATAAGATCTCTCCCGAGTGACAGAGTCAACCTCAGCTAGAGATAAGATCTCTCTCGAGCGATCGTTGACAACCTCGGCTAGAGATAAGATCTCTCCCGAATGACCAAGTCAACCGAAGGCCTCGTTCATAAAGAACGAGATGGGGGGAGAGGCCCTGATAGTGGCCCTTGTGTGCCCCCACAGTCCCGTTAGAAATAGGAGGAGAACCTCGTCCTAACGCGAGCAATAATCTCGACTAGAGATAAGATCTCTTCCGAGCGACTGAGTCAACCTCGATAAGAGATAAGATCTCTTTCGAGCGACCATTGACAACCTCGGCTAGAGATAAGATCTCTCTCGAGCGATAGAGTCAACCTCGGCTAGAGATAAGATCTCTCCCGAGCGACCGTTGACAACCTCGGCTAGAGATAAGATCTCTTCCGAGCGACAGAGTCAACCTCGGTTAGAGATAAGATCTCTTTCGAGCGATAGAGTCAACCTTGGTTAGAGATAAGATCTCTTCCGAGCGACCGTTGACAACCTCGATTAGAGATAAGATCTCTTCCGAGTGACCGAGCCAACCGAAGACCTCGTTCACAAAGGACGAGATGGGGGGAGAGGCCCTAACAGCGGCCCTTGTGTGCCCCCATAGTCCATTAGGAACAGAAAGAGAACCTCGTTCTAACGCCAGCAACAACCTCGACTAGAGATAAGATCTCTTCCGAGCGATCGAGTCAACCTCGGTTAGAGATAAGATCTCTTCCGAGCGACCATTGACAACCTCAGCTAGAGATAAGATCTCTTCCGAGCGACAGAGTCAACCTCGGTTAGAGATAAGATCTCTCCCGAGCGACCGTTGACAACCTCGACTAGAGATAAGATCTCTCCCAAGTGATCGAGTCAACCGAAGGCCTCATTCACAAACGACGAGATGGAGGGAGAGGCCCTGACAGCGGCCCTTGTGTGCCCTTACAGTCCATTAGGAACAGGAGGAGAATCTCATCCTAACGCGAGCAACAACCTCGATCAAAGATAAGATCGAAGATAACCTCGACCTAATGCGAGCAACAACCTCGGCCAGAGATAAGATCGGAGGCAACCTCATCCTAACGCGAGCGCCCGCATCAACCTCAGCTAAAGAAGATAAGATCTCCCCCGAGTGACCGGGCCAACCTCGGCTAGAGAGATTCAACTTCAACCTTAGCTAGAAAAGATCTCTTCCGAGTGGCCGAGACAACCTCGGCCAGAGATAAGATCGGAGACAATCTCGTCCTAATGCGAGCGCCCGCATCAACCTCAGCCAAAGGAGAGAAGATCTCCCCTGAGTGACCGAGCCAACCTCGGCTGGAGAGCTTCAACTTCAACCTCGGCCAAAAAAGATCTCTTCCGAGCGGCCGAGATAACCTCGACCAGAGATAAGATCGGAGATAACCCCATCTTGAGATCAGATCTCTCCCAAGCACCCGTATTAATCCCGACTGCTGGAGACAATATCGTCTCCGAGGAGCTCAACCTCTGACTTCGATCGCAGCAGACGAGGCCTACCTCAACCTCGATTGGAGATGGGATCTACCTCGGGCTTTAACTTCAATATCAACTTTAGCTGGAGATGAGATCTCCCCCGAGCTTCGATCTAAACCAGCACGGAGCCCAGAAGAAGACTTCGACAGTCGCCTTTTCTGGACTCCCTTCCTTCGAGTTTCGAACTTGGGAGTGGGGGGGCTAGTGTTGGGGATAAACCCCGCTCCTGTCAAAGTCTAGTTCGATGCTTAGCTTGATGCAACCAGCAGCCACGGAAGAGCTTCAGCAGACAGATCTTAGCCGAACCCTTACAGCCGACCGAGCTCCTCAGCGGTCGAGCTCCTTCGGACTCCCAGTGTCCGGACCGAACCCCTTCAGCCGGCCAAACTACTTAGCGGTCGAGCTCCTTGGACTCTCAGCAGTCCAACTTTAGCCGAACCCCCAGCGGTCGAGCTCCTTCGAATCCGTTCAGCCGACCAAACTGCTTAGCAGCCGAGCTCCTTAAACTCCAAGTGGCCGGGCTTTAACGAAATTTTCCAGCGTCCGAACTCCTCAGCGATCATCGCTCGGTCGAACTCCTCAAGCGGCCGTTCCTTCAGCCGATCGAGCTCTTCCGAACTCCTCTGCAGCCGAGCTCCTCTCAAGCTTTTCCTTCAGCCGAACTCTCCTACAAGCCCAAACTCCTCTGGATGAACTGTCGCCATCAGTCTGCAACAGACGACAAGATCGGACGATATGACCGCTACTACTGGCGATACCACTCTCTCCGTAACCAGCCCCATGCGGCCCATGACCTATCAGTATGACTGTCACTATCCGCTTGACGACGCCTTCCTCTTCGTATCGAACTCCATGCGGCCCCAACGGCTCTCTGCCAGGTGGTATGACCGTCACCATCAACTAAGCTCCGCCTATAAAGGACCCTCCAGATACGCTAATCTCGAAACTCTGATCTCTAAGCTCTCCTCTCCTTCTCTAAGCTCAGCGGAACTCATTTCCAAGCACTCCATTCTTATTGGCCAGAGCTGACTTGATCGTCGGAGGGTTCTGCCGGAGCCACCTTCCACCGGCTCCGGACGGAACTTTATTTTGCAGGTCCCCGGCGGCGACCTCATCGGCCTCCACTCCAGCGGATTCTGACGATGACCAGATTCTGCACTCCATTTCTGTTGGCCAGAGCTGACTTGATCGTCGGAGGGTCCTGCCGGAGCCATCCCTACCAGCTCCGGACGGAATTTTGTTTTGCAAGTTTCCGGTGATGACCTCATCGGCCTCCACTCTAATGAATTTCGGTGACGATCAGATTTTGCGTCAACAGTTGCAATCTTAGTATCTTACAAATTAAGGAGTTTAGTTTGTTACGCGATTGGATATTGGGTCAAATAATTGATTCCTTAACTAGCATCACTGTGCATCATCCGCAAAGGAGAATTTTTTGATCCATATATTTTAAAAGATCTATTTCTTTAAAAAAGGAAAATTGAAACCTTGCGGGCATCATAGTTTTATAAAATGAATATCACCCGCATGGCTGCATTTTTTTTCTTTCTTTTTACCACTTCGAATTTTCAAACCGGGATAGCTTGCATAGGAAGTTCAGAATATTCCTTTGATCTTAGATCTCTATTATTACGTGCTAGTTTGTACAAAGATGACAGACAAGTAAATTAATTTTCTTTGTACAATTGCAGGAAAGCATGGCCTCTTCTCTACACGTGCAGTTTTGACATGGAATGAAAATAATATAAGATATGAAAAAAGAAAGTAATTAATACAAGATGAAAAACCCCAAAGAAATGTCCGCTTGATTTTTTGCTATCATGCTCTTTTTCTTCTGTTCTCTTTTTGATTTTGTGAGTTGGGGAATGATAAGATGATCGCCTCTTCTTCTTTACAAAGTCTCATGAACTTGGAGAACCCAAGCAAATAAGGAGTCTACTTCTCTCCTTCCATGGCATCCATCTGCAAGTAGGAGAGGTGTCATGGACTCGACCGCATGCCTCTTGCTTCAGATCCAGTCATTATCCTAAGCCTTTTGCAAGAGGAGATGAACATCCTGCAAATTAAGCCAGGAGAGGAGAAGCTTATTAGCTAATTGAAGGACAACTTTCCTTATAATACTATGATGAGATGCTTACTCCCATGGTACATCTCCAACCAACATCCAGTCACCATCTCTGTCTTCATAGGTGATGGCATACTCTGATCTATTATTGCACCCTTCCATCCCGGAAAGCTCGCCTGGAAGGGATTAAGAAGAATCTTTATGATCATCCTATGTATCCTGTTGTGCTCTTAATTAAGTGATTATTTTCTTAGTTTCATGCTTCTTACCTAGAGAAAAGCATTTGAACAGGTTCTCTAAGGCCTCTTTAAGTTCTTTGTAACCCTTGTACACCTTGAGATCAATCTTTCTCAAGTAAGGAGCTCCATCCATGCTAACTTTCACCAAAAACCCAGCAGCCTCTGCCTCTACCTTCCTTGATTGGAAGCTGTTCTTCCTATATGATCGAATTGGTGGCCATCCAACAACTTGTGCCCTGCCATATATATTAACACATACTCATCAATATAAACCCAAACAAGCTTATATTACACCCCAATATTCTCAAGTAACCATGATTCAAGACTTACTTAGCGATCGGCGCAGCTTCTTGGCCATTTGAGTCAGCCTCTGGGGACTTGCTCTTGCCCCGGAACTCCTCATTGGCCTCCAGTAGTGCCCGTTTGCTACCTCTTGGGTTCGCCGGTGTTGGTTTCTCAGGTGCATCGGTCCCCGGCAAGCCGAGCCTTAGCTCGGTCGCCTTGAGGTTATCAGGATCACTAACATTGGTCGCTCCACCTTCCATTTCCTTATTCTTCTTCTAGCTCAACTCCAACAGCATCCACTCAACAAAGTATGACCATAAAGTGAGGGATGCCTAGCTATGGCTATCGACGACTTTCTGGCAGGTTTTCGGGCTAAGGAGGATGTAGAGGTGATGAGAAAAGATGAAGGTTTGTGTGTTTGGTATGAAGGTGGTGAGAGTTCACAAGGGGTTGGTGTTTTATAGCCTTGAGGAAAGGAATAGTCGGGGAGTGGGTGCAGGGTCTCCAGGCCACCTCTCTCTCTCTCTCTCTAGATCTCTCTTACAAATGCATGGGAGATGGCGGCAGGGACAACCGGGCCGGTCGGAGGGATGGGGCGCACCCACGAGGGCCGTGCCGGTCTATTCCGGGGCAGGGCCGGCCGACCAATTTGGAGCCCCCGGTCCGGATCGGACAGCGGCGATTTCTTGGATGGCGCTCCCGGGCGCGACATGGCCGTCCGATCGGGGGGCAGCCCATGTTAGGGGACGGGCCCGCGGCTCGTGGAGCCTCGCGGCATGGGCACGTGGTTGGGCGAGCCCATGCGGCTTTAGCCCTTTACCATAATGCAAATTAGGTGGCACATGACCTGCTAAAGAATTGTCAGTTGGAGTTGGGCTACCACCCTCCCCAAGCAAAAGTCTTTTGCATGTAGATGCTGGGGTGCGAGATCTTTCTATGCTCTTTATGGGACCAACCAAGTCATCCTTGCTATTGCATTGGTGGATTGATTCCTATGGCAGAGGAAATTGCCTAGCAAACTATCATGACAATTAGTACATGATTATCCTCTTATAATAATTAATCATATATAATATAAATATATGATTCTTTTATGTCTAAAGACATTGGTAAAGTTGTGCAATTTGGGATTTAATATGATAGTTAGGTCCTATTTGTTGGTTAGTAACAATATCAAAATGGTCTCCTTAGGTCACTAGCCAAGGGATTTATAATGTTGTCATGCGACGAACATGATGTTGTATTTTCTATATTTAGATATTTATATTTTGATAATCATTGCTATAATTTAGGCAAGTGGGGTTTAATCAATGTTTTGGTTAAATATAACCACTACGTGTCTACTCAGTACTCCTAGGAATGGTTTAAATATCATCTGTTGATTATATATATATATATTTGTTTGATTAAGGGCGCTTAGAGGGTCTGCTCTTATTTCATCATCCAGTGCCTCTAATCAAAGCAAGGTCCCATCAGTTCTTGTACCCTTAGTTCTCTAAGCTTGTATGATTACTTGCATTGGTTTGCTTAGTAGCCGTTAACGTTTTCACCAAATTATACATCTTTTCTTTGTTATATATTGTTCTAGATTCTCATCCTGCTGACCTCCAACTTGTACAGTGTCCAAGGGGCAATCATAATCATGTTTTTGAAGGGAACATGACCCATCTACCATGTGGCCGAGCACCGGAGAGCGAAAGGAGAGACGGGAGAGATAAGGGTTCACTAGTTTGCTTAAACACAAGGCTTCTGAGGGATCCTGGCTACACCTGGTGGCTAGGTGGGGGTAAAGCTATGCTTTTTATTCAAAATAAATTAAAATAAAATGAAGGACTTTTGATGCATTTCAATTAAAATAATTTTTGATTGATCTCTTAATTTGCATATAACACAAGTATAACATTTAGTATATAACACAAGTATAATTTGGGATTCATACCGGCCTATTTCAAAATTACTTATAGGTGTTATGAATATAGACTTAGTCCAACATTATATTGGTCCAATCCGCAAATCCTATAAAATTTTCGATCCAAATATGTAAACAAATTCTAAGGATCTATTTGGATGGTTGAACCTAAAATCTCATAGAATTCGTAATTCAACCACTAAAGTTATTAGATTATAAAATTGCTAGGCCCATATTTTAAAGTATCGAGGGCTATCTTTTGAGTAGGCTGGTCCAAATCATATAGGAAGAAAAAAATAGAATCATTTTTTTCTTCTTATGGAATTTAGACCAACCCATTCAAAAGATGGCTTAAGATACTTGAAAACATCGATCTAGTTAGCTTATAATCCAATATTTTTTATGGTAGCACCACGAATCCCTTGAAATTTTAGGCCCAACAATCCAAACAGGCCCTAAAGAGAAAAAAAACTAATATAGAAATGATAAATGCATCAACTAAAAAAAAAAAAAAATAAAAGCATTTGGATAACGCTATACTACAGAACCCAGGATGCTCTATGGTACAATTTATTATCATAAAGTTTTGTACAATCATGGATAGCTACCATATCATCCATCTTAAAAATAGATAGCTCTCCTTCACTATAATGTACCATATATTGTACTAACAGAACCTCCTTATATTCCAAGAGTAAATGAGAGCACAAAAATATGACAAAAGAAATCATGTCATGCTCCTGCAGAAATTTTTATGCATGTGCATGGAAGATGAATAATAAGAGAATTTTTTTCCATACTAATATAAATTTAAAAATTATTTATCCAAGTAATGCAAGTTTCAACTTATTTATAAGAATGATATAAAAGGATAAAACACCAGTAGAAATGATGATTTTTGCCCGATAAAACACCATCCAAAATAGTGTTTATAGTCCATCCCCAATCCCAATCAGCATCCCACATGGAACGGGAAAAAAAAGAATGAAAAATTTAAAAATTTTAAAATGCCATCCGAGATGGTGCTTTTAAAAATGCCATCCCAAACAGCAATTTCAAGCTCTTAAACCCCGCCTCCGGCCCACTTTCTTCCGACTTTCTTCTCTCCGATGAACCGCCCCCGTATCGGACTTCCCTACCTCCTCTCTCCAGCGCCGCTGCCACTCAGGTTCTCTTCTTTCCTCTCCCATTTCTCCCCATCCGACATCCTTCCTCCACGCCCCCCCCACCCACCCACCCACCATTCGACGCCATCTCTCCGCACCCCCTGCCCCTATTTGGCCGCCCCACCCCCATCTACCAGCCATCTTCCATCACCACCCTTACCCACCCAGCACCCCCTCCCCCCACCGGCCCTTTACCCCATCCCACACCCCCCCCCTCCTCGCAAGCCCGACCCTTACCCCACCACCACCACCTTCCCCCCTCCCCAACCAATCCTTACCCCACTACCCCCACCCTTCCCCCTACCGTACCCAGCTCTTACCCCCCACCCACCACCTTTCCTCTCTCACCACCATCATCCTCCTCTATTTTTTTTTAATTAATTAATTAATTAATTAATTTTAAATATATTTATATTGATTGCTATGTTCATGTTTGGAGTTGGGTCCAGACATGATTTTTTGTAAAGTCATCAGGCCTAAGTACGATCCCATGCTTGAAAAAAATTTTCAGATTAGATTCGGTTAGGGATAGTGCTCGACCCATTTTCATATTTGCTACATTCTTAGAAATGGGCTCGAACTTGACTTTTTCTAAAGTAATCAGGCTTACATCCGACCCGATGTTTGAAAATAATTTTTGGATTGGGCACGATTAGAGATAGTGCCCGACACATTTTCAAGATTCATCTTTTTATTTTAAATATATTGCATTGCATAGAATCATAGACCCATCTTTTGATTAATGTATATAATCTATGGTTTTCGTACATTGATAGAGAATTATGTACATTAGTCAATTGACTGTCCAGTTTGGATATTTTAAAAATTATAATTAATTTTATAGATAATTATTGTTGTTAGGAATAAACCTCGCTCCCGTCGAAGTTTAGCCCGGTGTTTATCCTAATGCAGCTAAAAATTATGGAAGAGCTTCGATCGAAAATTCTCTCCTCAGTGACTGAACCCCACCCGATCTCCTCCAGCGGTCGAACTCGTTCAGTACCGAACTTCTCCAACTGGATTCCGAATCCAATCGAACTTTTCAGCAGTCGAGCCCCAGCTGAACTTTTCCAGCAGCCAAACTCCTTCCTGATTCCTCCTCCAGTCGGGCTTCTACAGAAGTTGAACTCCTTCTGGACTCCTCCTCCAGTCGAGCTTCTACGAGAGCCGAACTCCTCCAGCAGTCGGACTTCTATGGGAGTCGAACTCCTTCCAAACTCCTTCTCCAGTCGGGCTTCTATGGAAGCCAAACTCCTTTCGAATTTCTCCTCCAGTTGGGCTTCTACAAAAGCCAAACTCTTTTTGGACTATTCCTTCAAATGGATTTCTATAGACGATCCCACTATTGAACGGTTATAATTATCATTTATCACGATAATTATGATTGGCCTTCATTAGGATGATCACGATATAAATTTATCAGGACGATTACAATAGGCATTCATCAGAATGGTTACGATGGTCATTTATCAAGATAGTTACAACAAACTTCGTCTATAAAAAGAGATTCTCCAAATACGTTTTCTCTAAACTTTTTTTTTCTTCTCGAAACTCTACTGAACTCCTCTTTGAGCACTCCATTTCTGTTGGCCAGAAGAGCTAATTTGACCATCGGAGGATCCTACCGGAGCCACCACCACCAACTCCGGATGGAACTTTATTTTGCAAGTCATCGGTGGCGACCTCGTCTTCCTCGACTCCAGCTTGTTCCGGCGTTAACCAAATTCTGCACCAATAGAATTGGCGCTAGAAGGAGAGCCTCTATTCCTTAGGTTTCTTTGATCTTAAAGTAGTGCTTAGCAGCGATCTCTTTTCTTTCTCTCTAGAGTTTTTTTCAAAAAAAATGCCTTCCAAGAAAGCTTCGATCCGACGATCAATGGCCTCTGCAATCAGGTCCCATCTAGGTACAACCATTCTAGCTCAGGTAACTCAAGCACCACCTGCAATCATAGTGGATACAAAATAGTTCAACCTGTTGGTCCAGCAGGTTTGTGGCCTTGTGGATGCTATACAGGCCATAGATCGACAGGCCCCGATACCAGTTTGACCAGAGCAAGCTTCTCCGGAGCCCCATGATCCAATCTGAGAATGGTCGACCTCGGCTACCCGATCTTTGGTCTTCAAAAAGGGAAAGCAGAGGATGGAAGACCCATGCTCGAACCACGACTCGACCCAGGGGGAAGCTTCGCACTCGTTCCACCAAAAAATCGTGGAGATTAACGATCGTAAAGATCTCATGGATCAAAGGCTCTTAGAAATGAATCGACGAATTAAAGAGCTCCGTCATACTCCCTCCTCATATGGTAATGATATCCACACTGACCCTCCTTTTTCTCAAAGGATCATGCAAGAACCAATCCCGCCGAACTTCAAGCTTTCGCAGTTCGAGAGTTACGATGGAACCTCTAATCCGATCGAACATTTAGAGGCCTTTCGGATAATGATGTTGCTCCATGGTGCGTCAAACGCTATTTTATATCGAGCTTTTTTGTCCACCCTCAAGGGAGCAGCCAGGAACTGATACTCGATACTTAAGTCAGATACCATCTTTTCTTTTGATCAGATGAACCATCAGTTCGCGGCTCATTTCATCAGCAGCCAATGTCCATGCCAAGATTCGGATTTTCTGATGAACATCAAGCAGAAGAAGGGAGAATCCATCTGGACTTATGTCATCTGGTTTAATGCCACTGTATTGAAGGTCCGAAACCTAGATCAATCAGTTGCAATGGCCGCACTCAAGGATGGCCTCCAGAAGAATGATTTGCTATTCTCCCTGGAGAAGAAGTACCCCAAGGACTTCGCCGATCTGCTAGCTCGGACTGAAGGTTATGTCTGAGCTGAAGAGGCCTTCAAGGCTAGGGATGATGAAGCCTTTGGTAAGCGATGAATCGGTGAGCCGGGTAGACCCACCGAGAAAAGAAAGTCGAGCGAAGCTAGGCCGCGCTTCCGAACTCCCTCTAAGTGAAAGCAAGTCCAAACTCCCCCCAGGCTCAGAGGTCGGGAAGCCCGAACAGAAGGGCACAGTGAGGTTCTCCCCAACGAAGATTTCATAACTATTCCCCCCTCAATGCTCCAAAAACTTAAGTACTGATGAAAATCAGAGAGCAACTGCCAAGGCCAGAAAGGATGCGCTCTCACCCCAGCAAGTGCAATCCTAACAAGTTCTGCCTTTATCATCATGATCATGGTCACGATACCGAGGAGTGTATCCAACTCCAAGATGAGATCGAGGAGCTCATCAGATGAGGCAGGTTAGGCCGATTTCTACGGCGACGGTCTGAAGGACGAGAAGATCGACCGAGGGCATTACTGCAGCCTGAGCCACCAAAGAAGGAGGATCAACAAGAAGATCGACCATCTCTCGACATCATCAACATGATCTCGAAGGAACTTCAGCAAGGAGAGGCCAGTGGATCCGAGGGATCGATGAAGAGATGAAGGATTGAAGAATCCATAACCTTCACTGAGGCAGACGCTCAGGGAATCTAATTCTCCCATAAT